>DWJN01000992.1:0-20004 GCA_018248895.1 Carystus phorcus
CTTTAAGCACGCTTGGGCGCTTATTTTAAAAAGCAGACTTTTTTAAGTGCTTATCGTTTAAGCATCCACCTCTAGTTATTATGAATAAAGTAAGTTCCGCTGTTTAATAAATAAAATACAGTAATGAACTTATTGTTTCTTGCCTTATAAGTGATAATAGAAAGACAATTTGTACTATTTTTATGTGAAAAGCATGTAGTTTTATGGAAGAACATCAAATTAATAAACTTTTCTCAGTAATATTCTGCTGTGTTAACCATAAAATTAGATTATGACTTTGATTTGTAGTCATGTCTCCGACGCGTGCTGCTGGTCTGGTGATATTTAGGTATACTAATCAAATGGTGCAATATTTGTTACTACAAACATCCTACGGAGAACACCATTGGACTCCACCAAAAGGTACCTTAGATTCAGTTAGTAAAACAGTTCGGATCTGAAGTAGTAGATAGCAAAAAAAAAAAAAAGTAAGAGATAGCTAAAAAATATGTTGTTATTTGACTTTTAAGCACATTCATGTAGCTTTTTGTTATAAGATGATGGAAGAAAGTGATGAAAGAAGACACAAACAAGAGGGTTTTAGTGATCAGGTGGACAGTGAAAGATAATATTGATAAGATAATCATTATGCAAAGTCCTCGACCAAGCATGGCTGCTTTCTGTCTGTCTGAGATCACAAGAATTGAACCAAATTAAACTCACATTTGATCTATAATGTCTAACCTTTTCCATTATTTCAACAAGATATTTCTAAAAAGAGTTATATCCTTTATCACTCCTCCGTCTAAGATATATTTGTTCAGTATCAAGACTTATAAAAGAAATTGTGCCTTAAGATTATACAAATATCTTTTTTGTGTCAGGTCATGTAGATCCTGGAGAATCAGACTGGGTTACAGCATTAAGGGAAACAAAAGAAGAAGCGGGTCTTGGTGAAAGTGAGTTACAGGTAAATGATTCTTATACATTTAATATTGGAATTCCAGTAGGTCCATTTTTGTGTAATTTTTTTTTTTTATTAAAACATTGTAAACTATTACTAATTTTAAAAAAGTAGATTGTTGTTGTGAGAAATTGTGGTTTGGGATAAATGTGTTTTATTGTTTTTTTCTTTTTTACTTTACCCTCTTTTACTTTTCAGATATACAAAGACATATCAAAAACACTCAACTATCAAGTGAATGGTAAGCCGAAAGCTGTGGTATACTGGTTGGCAAAGCTGAAGAACCCAGATCAGAAAGTCACACTTTCAGATGAGCACCAAGATTTAAAATGGTTGCCTCTACAGCAGGCTCAAGAGATCTCTGGATTTGAGGACATGAAGCAATTGCTTGCAGAATTTAATGAAAAAGCTTTAAAACTTGTATAAATAAAAACTTATGTAAATATAATGAAATAATGATCTAATTGCCCAGTTGAGATTGTTCTAGGTTCTCGTTCCATTTGTAGTGAGGGATGTTGCCTTTTGTGATATCTTCATTATGTACCTATATGATCCTCCAAATTTTTGTGAATTTGGGAATACATATGTAAACATACGTATTTTATACTCATGTAATCTTATTCCTTATTAAAGTAATGATTAGTCATTTAAATTGTTTTATTGAATTCCTGTAATTAGTGCAAACTAATTTTACGCTTGCCCCAAATTGCTTCCGATAAAGCTCGACAAAAAACACGCAACTAGTAAAGATAGATATCGGGCGAAACCCCTTAGATAAAGTGTGTAACTTACATATAGGTGCTTCTCTTGATGGGTTAAAAGTTATAATAATAATAATAATAATCCTTTAAGTTAGTCAACTTACAATAATTGAACGCTAAGACAGTGTTTGAAATTTAATTTATAACATACTATTTTAGCATTTAATTTATGCTTTATGGAGTTATATTCTGTTTAGATAAAAGTTTGGGAACCGTTGAACTAACTCTGAAGAGTACATATTTTATTTTAAACTAATTTCATGTGATTTTTTTTAAATAAAATTACATGCTGTGCGAAACAGTAAGAAATATTTGAAATTGGTGTGTTTACTACTGTATCATTATATCAGAGGTTTTTAAAAATATAAAACAAGTTATTTTATGAAATTTATGAAGACCTAAAATTAAAATAATACATGTCTTTATCAATAGCTGCTTCCTACAATTGTGTTCTATGTTATAACACCTCACCTCACCTAGTCGAATTAAGTATTTAATAAGTTGTACAGGAGCTACGGGCTCAAATCCTCATATTTTTTGGCTTTGCCTTAGCTCTCCTTTTATATAACTCTAATTATTAATCATTGACCCTAGTCGCGAAAAGACGAAAAGGAAACCGTTTTAAGCTGAGTCGTGAATTAAATAATAGACGGTAGGCGAGGCAATGAGCTTATACTATATAAATAATAAAATAATAATGAACAAATTAAACTATTACATGAAGATCAGAACATGTCTACTCTGTACAAATAAACCGTGCTAAAAGACGTGAACTTGAAGTTTAATTTGACAAGTCTCGTGTCTCCTTAGTCTGTGGATTTGACTTTAGAAGTTTTAAAAACGTTAACGTAAAAGAACATTTGAAACTGACTGCAACGGTAACAATAAAAAATAAGTTTGGGTGTTTCGTTTGTTGCAAATCGTTAGTTTATTTTATTTCGATTTACAATATAATCATACCATATGAAATTGTTGGTGCTACTAGAAAACAATACATCAAAATGTTACCTAAGTGGAAGTTAATATTAACGAATTGGGTAAATTCTATTTACAAATTTTATTAGTTGTATAAATTGATGAGGGGAATGGTTATTCGTTATGCTTACCAGCTCCTAATTAACTTTATATTTTCAGAAAATAAATGATTATATTTACTTATTATTTTCATGACTTTACCCGCTAGGGATAGTATTCTTTGTTTTCTAAACAACAGCTGCGTGCGATCAAATAATTTCTTTTGTTGTTAATAATTTCTGTTTTTATTGACGTGTTCCAGATTAATTGTTACTTTAATAGTACAAATCTAAAAGATTTGCCTGTAAATTTGGAATCTCTCATTGACATTATATCGCATTTGCGAGAAAATTTAAATTTAGACGAGACCAAATCTTCTCTATTAGATGCATACACTGTTCAAGAGTTTATAGTAGAGAAGTACCCAAATTTTAAATTCAAAAATGGTTCTATAGAACCTGATGACGAGGAAGATATATACTTAGTAGCATCTTTACTATTGTTCTTTGTTTGTGTAAATTCTAAAAATGTGGATATGAAGAGTGCTATGTGCAGCAAACTGAGTCCTGGAGACCAAGAAACCATACTGAAGTTCAGTAAACACCTGATGGAATGTACAAACATAAATATAATGGATGTACGGACAGCTATCACTGGTGAGTTATATACAAATTATTAATAACATGTAGGTATTTATAAATGCATTTATGAACACAAATATTTTGCAAGGTGGTGTAAACCAACATTTTGGAAAGGTGGCTTATAAAGAGAAGAAGAAACAGCATAAGAAATTATAGTTGTACTATAGAGTTCCATTCCCAATTATATTCAACAGAAATTTATGTCAAATGATAATATACCTGCATATTCAATCCCTGAAAACCCTTAACAATTACACTAAAATAATCTTATGCTACATTTTTTATTACTTAAACTATCAATTTATATAAACTTACAATCAAATTTGATTTACAGCTAAAAATGTAATTTTACCCAAAATCATTTGCTGCAATACTTATTGCTACTGCCCAATAAGACAGGCCATTTCCTATGAAATACAAAATTTATGTGTGTATTTTAATATGCTTATTTGTAACAATTTTTTATTAAAAATATTATAGAGGCGTGTGGACAGGAGGTAGCAGTGGAGCCAATAAGTACACAAACATCTGTAGCTGAGACTCCTCCAGTCTTGCGTTCGTATCACAGTGAAGTCCGTAGATTGCAAGCTGCACTCGATGCAGAGACATTTGACCGAACATTTCTACAGGAAGAGCTGTCTAGGACCAATATGAAAGTTGAAAAACTTTGTAAGTATATGTTCATTGCCTCCGAGTCTAAGCCTAATTAAGTTAAGTAATAAACCTTATCACAATTTATTAGCTCCATTGAGTTGAAATTGAGTAATGTAGAACCCAGCAACTTTGAAGGAGGATAAACAGTATGGCGAGTTACACTTAAAAACACATCAGGTAATAGTAGTTAAGAAATGCAAGGTATTGACTACATTATTTATTTATTTTTCAGTGAAAGACAAGGAACAGTATAAGTTAGAAATAGTCAACCTTAAATCACAAATCTCCCTGTGCTGTGGTCAGGAAAGAGAATCTCAGGGGGAAGACACAGAATGTAGCAATATTAGTAAACTGACAAGACAGTTGGAGGAAACGGAAGAAAGACTCATGAGTGCTCAGGAAGAGTTGGAGGATGTTCAGAAGGAAAGAGAAACTTACAAAAGAAAGGTAAGCAGAGTTGATGATAATTAAGTTAATACAATTTTTTTTTGTTGTATTATGCACTTAATTGATTTGATGACAAATGAGCAATACAATAAATAAATTGATTGGTTTTCGTCACCCTCAAAGAGGTTTTTTGAACAACTTAATTTGTTTGTTTAAGCTACCAATTTTGTCTAAATATTGTCTACTAAGTATGGTAATATATAAGATAAACTTAATCACACCTGTTAACTTATCTTTATCAGCTGAGTGAAATAAAGTTAGAACATGAAAAATTATTGGTGTTCTCTCATCAAGAATCTACTAGAGCTAATGGTTTGGCCGAAGAGTTGGAAGTAGAGCGTAGACATACTCAGTCTTTACGGGAGCTTGTGGATGAACTACGGCAACACAACCATCTCAATAAAATAGATTCTAGTTTGCTAGAGTGTGATGACCCAGATGCCAGCATTAATTCTCTGCCACATAATTCATGTAAGATTTTTTGATTAAAATATAATGAATATTTTTTTTATTTATTTATACTAAAAAGAAAATGTTAGTATAGTCCCATTAGATCTTTGTCTTGCATCCTTTATATGATCATAAAAGTTCATGTGACATTTTTTTATAATCTAAAATCTTAATTAAATTTATTAGGTTTTTTCTTAATAATATTTTTTTATTGCTATGTGTATTGTAGCCACTTGCAGTGAGATGTGCGCTAATGTGATTGAGGTTCAGCTAGGAGAAGAAAGAGCGAAGACTGAGGCATTAAAACAACAATTACAAATGTTGCAGGTAGAACTTAGTTGAAATGTATACATACACTTTTACATTGCTGTGTTAAATCATTTTAGTACAAAGCATTGCAATGAAAATAATATTCTTCTTGTTATTTCATATAATGTAGTGTTAATTTTTGTAATATACATTATAGGTCCAACTTTCTGAAATGACCAAAATAAATGAAGAACAAAAACTATCATTGACTCAAATTATTTGGGAAAATAAAAATACTATTATGACTTTAAGATGTAGAGTAAATGAAGAGATAGAAGAAAAAAGTATTTTAAAAACACAGTTTGATGATGAAGTTGCAAAACTGAATAACGAACTTATTGAACTAGAGCAAAGGTTAAAGGAAAGTCAAGAAAATTCACGGAATGTATTTGAAAGTAAGATGAAAGAAATACAAAATTTACAAGAAGAAAAATTGTCCTTACTACAGAGTCTTTCGGAAGAAATGAACAAGTCAGAGAACAACATTAAACATTTGAAAGATGAGCTTGATGTTGAAAAAGTTGCTAAAACAAGGCAAAAAGATGAATATGACAGTATGATAATGGAACTTAATAAAAAAATGTTAAACAGAAATAATGAGTTGGTTGAACTACAAAATAAAATACTGGAGAAGGGTGAAATGATTGAAACATTACAATTAGAACTGAGGAGGGAGAAGGAGTTGAGGGAAGAGATATCAAATAAACATAATGAGGAACTTGCACATTTGAGTTCTGTTAGAGAACAAATAGAGAGGGAGTGTCGAGCGAAAGATGTGGAATGTAATGATATTAGTGAGACAATGAGACAGTTGGAGCAACAGCTTCAGAGTGCTCAGAAACTATTATTGGATGTTCAGGAGGAAAGAGAAACTTATAAAACAAAGGTAAGCAAAAAAACTTTGATTTTTTCATCTTTAAGTAAAAATATTTATAGAATTGTAAATTTCTGTTTGAAATATAGCTCAGTTATGCGAAATCAGAGCAGGAGAAATTGTTGGCGCTGTACCATCAAGAGTCTGCAAGGGCAAGAGGTCTGACTGAGGAGTTGGAAGTGGAGAGGGCGAATGTTGTGACATTTAAACAACAGATACAAATGTTGCAGGTAAAACTTGACATGACTGATAATGTTCTTACATATCTTCACATAATGCGTTCTGTGTTTGTGTCATGATATACTTATTGGTTTATAGTATACTATTTACAAAAGAATCTTGTTGATGAATATATACTGCTAACGTACTTAAACATTTCCACTTACTGTATTCTGTGTCCTAATATATTTTTATTTGAGTATTTACAGAAGAAATATGTTGAATAACTTTTTAAACTACTCTACTAACAAACTAATAACCTAGTCAACAACTTATAGAAATCTGTTTTCAATATTTTGTTGTTCAATTTTTTAATAAATTCAAACAAGTCTTCCACAACTGTATATTAATATTTCAAGTTACTGAACGATTTTCGTACCTATTTATAGTGTGGTTTCTTAAATACCAAAACGGTATTAACTGTTAAATTTTTTTAGGACGAACTTGTTGAGTATAAAATAAAAATAGAAAACGAAAAAGAGGAACACATAATTGAACAGGAACAATTAAAGCAAATGATTTCCGAAAAGGAAAATACAATCATGACTTTAAAACGCAGATTGGATGAAGAAATACACGATAAAAATATTTCAATAAAGCATTTCGACGATAAAATTGCCAAGCTCAATGACGAACTTATTGAACTAGAGCAAAGGTTAAAAGAAACTCAAGAAAACTCAAAGAATATAATTGAAAATAAAATAGAAGAAATACAAAACTTACAGGAAGGAAAATTGTCCTTATTACAGAGTCTGTCGGAAGAGATTAACAAGTCCGAGAATATTATTAAACATTTGAAAGATGAGCTCGATGTGGAAAAAGCTGCTAAAATTAGGCAAAAAGATGAATATGACAGTATAATAATGGAACTTAATAAAAAAATGTTAAACAAGAATAATGAACTGGTTGAAATGCAAAATAAAAAACTGGAGGAGGGTGATATCATTGAAACATTACAATTAGAACTGAGGAGGGAGAAGGAGTTGAGGGAAGAGATGTCAAATAAACATAATGAGGAACTTGTACATTTGAGTTCTATTAGAGAACAAATAGAGAGGGAGTGTCGAGCGAAAGATGTGGAATGTAATGATATTAGTGAGACAATGAGACAGTTGGAGCAACAGCTTCAGAGTGCTCAGAAACTATTATTGGATGTTCAGGAGGAAAGAGAAACTTATAAAACAAAGGTAAGCAAAAAAACTTTGATTTTTTCATCTTTAAGTAAAAATATTTATAGAATTGTAAATTTCTGTTTGAAATATAGCTCAGTTATGCGAAATCAGAACATGAGAAATTGTTGGCGCTGTACCATCAAGAGTCTGCGAGGGCCAGAGGTGTGACTGAGGAGTTGGAAGTGGAGAGGGCGAATGTTGCGACACTTAAACAACAGATACAAATTTTGCAGGTAAAACTACGTAGAACTGCTAACATTCTTACACTCCTCCGCGTAGTATGGCCTATTTCAGTGTCATAACACATTTTGTATATACAACATAGATATATTTATACTAAAATTAAGAATGTAGTAACTATTATCAATTCTTATTAACCAAAACGTTGAATATAGTTGAACTCTGAAGCTTTCAACTGATCTTATCATTTTAATTTTCTAGATCAATATCCTGGTCATTAAAATGTGATGTAGTTATTGTTTTTTACATATTTCAGCAGTATTAATATTAAAAAATGTATTTTAGGTTGAAAATTGGGAGTATACAAGAAAAATTGAGAAGGAAAAAGAGGAACACAGAATTGAAAAGGAACAATTAAACCAAATTATTTCCACAAAGGATAATACAATCATGACCCTAAAACATAGATTGGATGAAATAACAGAGGAAAAAAATATTACAAAAAAACATTTCGATGATAAATTTGCCATGCTCAATAACGAACTTATTGAATTAGAGCAAAGATTCAAAGGAACACAAGAAAACTCAAAGAATATTATTGAAAATAATATGAAAGAAATACAAAACTTACAAGAAGATAAACTGTCCTTATTACAAAGTCTGTCAGAAGAAATGAGCAAATCAGAGAATATAATTAAACATTTGAAGGATGAGGTTGATGCTGAAAAAGGTGATAAAATAAGGCAAAGAGATGAATATGACTATATGATAATGGAACTTAATGAAAAAATGTTAAACAGGAATAAAGAGTTGGTTGAATTACAAAATAAAATACTGGAGAAGGGTGATATCATTGAAACATTACAATTAGAATTGAGGAGGGAGAAAGAGTTGAGGGAAGAGATGTCAAATAAACATAATGAGGAACTTGCACATTTGAGTTCTGTTAGAGAACAAATAGAGAGGGAGTGTCGGCAGAAAGATGTGGAATGTAATGATATTAGTGAGACAATGAGACAGTTGGAGCAACAGCTTCAGAGTGCTCAGAAACTGTTGGTGGATGTTCAGAGGGAAAGAGAAACAAGTGTAACAAAGGTTAGTAAATATTTGATAGTAATAGATAATGTCTCTTTATGGAAGTCCAAAGTTTTAATTAATGGAGAAATGATTTTTATCCGATCTATACAAGCTTTCTGATAAATGCTGTTACAATGCTCCATGTAGACTCAACCCCTGTAATATATTCTTAATTGAATTAATTATCCATTACAGAATATTAAATGGATACTACTAATACATGTCGAAATACATAATTTCAAGTAAAAACAAGGGTTTTTCGCATTCTCATAACAACTCCACCCTTACTTTACGCCGTAAATCGATTCTTTTTGCTTGACTACGCCATTAAAGTATACTATACAATCTTGTTGTTCTAGCATCGGTAGTCTCTTAACATAGCATGTCTATTTATTTATAGGCACTGATCCTTTATGATATTCTCTATTATCACTGCAATATTTGGTTTACATGACTGTTTTGTAACTTTCACTTTAATATGTATCGTTATTATATTTAGTATATTTTTTCTTACTCTATAGGGTAATTACGATAATTACGTAATACTATATCGATTTCTCTCCCATTTAATAAAAAATGTTGAACTATACAAATTAAAACTCATCTCCCCTATTTTGTAGGCGGAAATGCATTTGTTGTAATAAAGTTTGTAAATATTACTCAATATGTACATATTTGTTATCCAACTAGCTGACTCTGGTGAACACAGAACATGAGAAATTGTTGGCGCTCTCCCATCAAGAGTCTGCGAGGGCAAGAGGTCTGACTGAGGAGTTGGAAGTGGAGAGGGCGAATGTTGTGACACTTAAACAACAGATACAAATGTTGCAGGTAAAACTTGACAGGACTGATAATGTTCTTACATATCTTCACATAATGCGTTCTGTGTTTGTGTCATATTATGTTAGTCTAAAGACAATGAAAAAATAACTATGTTGATTGAATATTGATTTTTTTAATAATTGTAGCGATTAACTTTAAAATATATTTTTAGGATCAAAATTCCGTGCATACAAGAAAAATTGAAGAGGAAAAAGAAGAACAGAGAAACGAAATTGAACAATTAAAGCAAATGGTTGCTGAAAAGGAAAATACAAAGAATACCTTACAACACAGACTGGATGAAGAAATACATGAAAAAAATATTTCAACAAAGCATTTCGACGATAAAATTGCTAAGCTCAATGACGAGCTTATTGAACTACAGCAAAGGTTGAAAGGAACTCAAGAAAACTCGCGACATATAATTGAGAATAAGATGAAAGAAATACAAAATTTACAGGAAGAAAAATTGTCCTTATTACAGAGTCTATCAGAAGAAACTCGCAAGTCAGATAATACAAGTAAATATTTCAAAGATGAGATTGATGCTGAAAAAGCTGATAAAATAAGGCAAAGAGACGAATATGACAGTATCATAATGAAACTTAATGAAAAAATGTTAAACAGAAATAATGAGTTGGTTGAACTACAAAATAAAATACTGGAGAAGGGTGATATCATAGAAACATTACAATTAGAACTGAGGAGGGAGAAGGAGTTGAGGGAAGAGATGTCAAATAAACATAATGAGGAACTTGCACATTTGAGTTCTGTTAGAGAACAAATAGAGAGGGAGTGTCGCGCGAAAGATGTGGAATGTAATGATATTAGTGAGACAATGAGACAGTTGGAGCAACAACTTCAGAGTGCTCAGAAACAGTTGGTGGATGTTCAGAGGGAAAGAGAAACTTATAAAACAAAGGTAAGCAAAAGTACACAATCAATGCAATTATTAAATGGATATAAAAGGAAATTGTCAGAATGTAAAGATTAAAAGTTTTTTTCACTTGGTTGAACAGTCTTGATAACTATAATAATGACGATTTATTGAATCAGTAAGCAGTCAGTTGACAACAATTTAGTGTTGTAACTGTTTGTTACTCGACATACTATTCAATCTATTGGCTTTTGTGGCATTCGACAGCTGAGTCAAATGAAGTCAGAGCATGAGAAATCGTTGGCGGTGTCTCATCAAGAGTCTGTGAGGGCCAGCGGTTTGGCCGAGGAGTTGGAAGTGGAGCGTAGACAGACTCAGTCTTTACGAGAGCTTGTGGAGGAACTACGGCAACACAACCATATCAATAAAATGGATTCCAGTTTCTTAGCCTGTGAGGACGCAGACGCGAGTATAAATTCTCTGCCACACTACAAGTGTAAGAATGTTTAAATTGTTACTAACTGACTTTAAAAGTAGTAGATTCTCGTTTTAGTTTTATTTTTGTAAATTTTTATTTAACCATGTAGTAAATATCTATGCTGGCGATGTGACATATAATAGAATTTTACCTGTAACCCGACTATTGTGATAATCTTAATAAAATATTTTTGATACTTGGGTAACTGGTTGGTAGAAATATACTTTTACTCCAAAATCTTTAAACTCTGTTGAAGCAGCTATAGACTTCATTCGTTATGAAGATCCATAAATCACACCGTTCTTAGATGAGATGATGAGATTGATCTGATAATAAACTTATTAAATAGTAACTAGTAAAGTTGTTAAATATTTATTGTTACTTTTAGCTGTTTGTGATTTGTGACTAAGATAAACATCATACGACATACGTATATGTATTTGCAATTGCTATAGAAGTACAGTGCGAAAATCTTATTATATCATTAATAATTATAATATTGCATAAATTGTTGTCTATTGTAGCTGCTTGTAGTGAGGTTGGCGCTAATGTCTTAGAGGTGCAATTAGAAGAAGAAAGAGCGAAGACTGAGGCATTAAAACAACAGATACAAATGTTGCAGGTAAATAACAAAATTGCTAACTTTTTAACTCACTTGACATAATGTTAGATGTCAAACTGAAGTAATTGTTACTGATATTAAAGGCATTACTTAGATACTGAAATTTTTTTTTGCATTAATTATTACAAAATGTATTTTAGGATCAACTTTCTGATAATACAACAAAAACTGAAAAGGAAAAAGAAAATCAGAGAATTGAAAAGGATATATTGGAAAATACAATCATGACCTTAAAACACAGGGTAAATGAAGAAATAGAGGAAAAAAATGCTTTAACAAAAAAATTCGATGATGAAGTTGCCAAGCTCAGTAGCGATTTTATTGAACTAGAACATAGATTGAAAGGAACTCAAGAAAACTCGCGGAATATTATTGAGAACAAAGTTAAAGAAATACAAAGTTTACAAGAAGAAAAATTATCCCTATTGCAAAATCTATCAGACGAAACAAGCAAGTCGGAAAACGTCATTAAACATTTACAAGAAGAAATTGACGCAGAGAAAAGCTCTAAAATCAGGCAGAGAGATGAATATGACAGCCATGCGATGAAACTCAACGAAAAAATGTTAAATAGGAATAATGAGTTGGTTGAACTACAAAATAAGATACTGGATAAGGGTGAAACCATTGAAACATTACAATTAGAACTGAGGAGGGAGAAGGAGTTGCGGGAAGAGATATCAAATAAACATAATGAGGAACTAATACGTTTAAATTCTGTTAGAGAGCAATTAGAACAAGATCTTCAAAGAAAGACCGATGAGGCTGAGGATTTACATAAACATTTGCAGCAGCATATTGCATTACTTGAACAAATAAATGAAGATAATGAACTCTTAAAAGCAAACATTGTCCAATTAGAAGCAGATTATAAAATATTGAAAGATTCAGAAGAGAAATTGCTAAGTGAGGTGAAGAATCGGGATGTTGAGGCGGAACAGATTTATAAAGAAACGGAAAATCTTAAAAATTTGCTGTTTGAAGAGAAACAAAAACTTCAAAACCAAACTGAGAAAACGCGTATAGTAAACGCTCTGCAAAATGAAATTCAGGTAAGAGTGGATAATGTTTACTATGTAGCTATGTCTGGGTGATCTGAAGTCAAATGTTTAGTGAGATTAAATGTTAATTTCTGTATAATTCTTTGGAAACACTTTACAATTTAAGTTTTCTTGATTTGTAAATCTTTGTTGGAAAGCCGAACGAGATTATTTAGTTAATATTATTCTTATAAATTTATTTTAAGCTGATAATTTGCTTCAATACTTCCCTGTAAGAACTTTAAAAAAGTTTGCGTTATATGAAATTTATAGTACTTCCAAAACAACACTTACAAAATGTAACTTCAAAGATCTTATATCATTTTATTAATTACACCCAAAACGCTTTTTTAATAACTGCTTTAGTTTATTTTCTAGGTATGTCTTCATTTCATAACTTTTTCTATTTTGTTTTAACTTATCAACTACATCTTGTTTTAATTCTGATTTCTTTATTCACTCTTTTTTTTACCAAGCTCTTTCACTTGGTATCTTAGATTCCTATTGGATTCTTAAGTAATTTGTTAAAATTGTTCAATTTTCAACTCTTCTCCTTCTTTCTTTCTTTTCTTTCTGGATCTCTGGTTAGTACTCTTATGAAAGTTAAAATTAGTCATTAATGTTTTTATGATTATTAATTGCTTTTTTGCATTATTTTTTAAAATTTTTTAGCATATGTGACTTTAACTTTGGGATTTTTAGATATAAAAATAACAGGTAACAAACTGTATGTATTAGCGAATAAAAGTAATTTAGCGTTTTTTTTCATTCGAAATTTCTCTTTTTTCAGTTTGAGTCAATTTTTTATTTGTACTTAGACTTTTGTCTCATTTGTAGAGTTGTATCTGTAACAAAATTTATGTCGTTTTGTGGAACTAAGTTTGTGATATTGGATCTAACTAAATTGTTTTCTTTTGTCAATAGCCGGCTTCCGAGCACGCGGGCCGCCAGTTGAGCAACGCGTTGGTGACACCACCGTTGTTGCAGACGTGCCTGGGTGCGTGTATTTTGTGTACTTTTCATAACGTTTGATGTCAAACTGACACATACAGAAATATCCCTAATAAAAGTATCTCTTGGCGTGTTTTTTAGATGCTGCAATTCAAGAAAAATCAAGTTACAAAAACGTTTGTCAAGGTATCGACGTGCGTGATCAATGTCAGCAAGTAGATACCACACCTACACAACACTCGACGTCTTCTTTTGAATGCTGTAAGACAATTACAGATTTGGAGAAAATTCTACAGGACAGAAACCGAACTATCAGGTCGTTGCAAAGTGACATCACAGATTTGAAATCTTTCGTTGCTGAATCAGAGAACAAACTTCTGGATGTTTCGAACGAGCTCGAAGTCAGTAAAGAAAACTGTCAGCAATTGTCCAATCAACTTAAGAAAATCGTCCATCAAAAGAATGAGGAAATAGCTGAGCTTAAAAAGCAGCTGACAAAAATGAGCATGACAGAAAATAGAGCAAGCCAAATAATAAAGGTTTCAGCGAAATATCAAGCGATAATACTGAAAAGAATCGCTGAAATTAAATCCAATACCGTTTTGAAAGAGTTGACTAACTTCGGCAACACGACTAACTGTGACAACGACTTGAGACGCGGTTTGAACGCGAAAACTATAACGATGGAGGACCTCGAGAACTTCTTGGACACCACAGATAGACATCTGAAACGATTCTCCGAGAAGCAACTAGCGCTGCAGAAGGAGAGAGATAGATTAGTCGAAGTGAACAAGATAAACGAATCGGAAATAATAAGCGTGAGGAAATTTTTAACCGAATTATCGGTTAGTATAAAGACGTTCAACTCGGTGAAGGAGATGTACGCGCAGAAGTTGAGTAGGGTTGTGTCGTTACAGCGGACAGTGAGACGTGAGATACTCGGTTTGGACGGACAGATAACAGACGCGACTATGTGTAAACTCGAAAGGGGTTACGCGGCTGTAATGCAAGATCTATCAGAGTGCGCTTTGAACTTGGAACGATGGGTGGAGCGTACGATAGGACGTGTGGTTTCTGTGGAGAAGATAAAGCAGGCGTTTTCAAGCGAGGAACGTGCCTCAGTCGCTACGACGACTGTTCAAAACGCGAGTCTCGAGGTTCAGCTTGAGGAGTTGGAGAACTCCTTCTGTAAGCTTCTAGAAGAGATAGCGCGGGCGCAGAAGGGCGAGGAGGCAAAAGTCGCGCAAGCGGTTACCGTGATGGAAGTTCGTGCTGAATACGAGGACAAACTCAACAGGATGAAAGCCAAAATGGTCAGTACCCTCCCCATACTGTTGTTGGTATTAGTCTATCAAATCGTGTGGTGGTTTTACCTTCAAATGGATCATTGATTGGTGTGGCTTTGTTTCCATTTTTCCGACAATTGACTTGTGAAGTCTGTTATTTATTGAATAAAGTATGTTTTAATGGATGCTCTTGTTTTATTTTAGTTTGATGTAAGTGTTCATTAAAACATAAATTGGGCTAACGTAGTATAGTTGCATTAGTATTATTTGCTTAAAATGGAAGTGAAGTCTTATGAGCCAGGTAATAATGTTTTGCATATTTCTGCATGTGCATGCATCGCATCAGTTATTAGCAGCTTTGATCTTTAAGAGTTGCATGCTTGCTCTCATATAAAGGTGTTGTATAGTCAAAATCAAATTATTGAATTCGTACTAGCTGTGCCCGCGATTTTGTCCCAGTGGAATTTACCAAAAAATTTTATCAGTTCGCAGATTTTAGGAATAATATATATATATAATTCTAAAATATCCTTAATTACTCTTTATTACATGACCTATATGTCATTGAAAGTCCCATCAAGATCTGTCCTACCTTCCAGAGATTAGCTGAAACAAAGAGACAGACAGACAAAAATAATAAAAAATATTATTTTGGTACATATGTGTAACGTTGACACTACAAATTTATTTATTTGTATAGATTAGGAACTTACAGCTCACTTAACGAAAGTCAAAATTACAACTAACAATTTCAGTAATATTATACCCATTTTATAAAACACTATAGTATGTTGTAAATACAATCATATATTGACGTTTTCAGAAGGAACTATACCAGGAACAAATCGGGATATTTAAAGAGAAACAGAGGGAGGAGATAGTATCTTTGGAGCGAGAGTTGCAGCGGACTCGAGAGAAACTTGAGGAGTCGAGTCGGGCGTACGAGGAGCACATCAGGTCGTTGACTACGGAATTATGGAATGTTGGGGAGAAATTCCTCATGAAGAAGGACGAGGCTGAGTGGCTGCGACGGAAACAACGCTCCGGCTCGCTGATGTCACTGCAACATGTGCACTCGGTATGTCCACGTAGCTTTTACTGTACGTACTGTTAGACAGGGTCGGCGAGGCCTTATAAAAACAACTATTACCCGACTCCATGTATAGGTATTTCTCTCATCGATACATCTTCAGAAATATTTAAATTCTTCCAATAAACCTGCAACCAATCGTTGTCGACGTGTGGCGCAATGGTTTACATTTAGGATCGCCGTTTCGGAGGTCCTGGGTTTGACTCCTAGCGACGCTGAAATTTGAATTAAAAAATTATGTTGCAGTATAGATAGCATATTTATTCCCTGGTGTTAAGCAGTGAACTTAATGTTGCATTTGATGTTTGTTTTATTTCAATCGGTTCGTAAATAAAAAATATTATGTTAGCATCTTTTTTCAAGTAGGTGATTAACTAAGGCATAGCTTTTTTAAACAAATGACATACCATTGTTATTTCTTAATAATGTAAAGTTTTACACGGTGGAATAAAATATTTTTTCGATAATTTTATGTTATGTATAGTTTTGTCTGTAACATTGTAATCACAAAAGACATTAAGAGATTGCTTTTAGGCACCGATATCATGTATTTATTTAAATATCAAAGTGACTGATTACTTGTTTTAAATATGTATTATATATGTATGTAATAATACGTATATGTATTGTTGTCAGGCGGGGCTGATGCCGACACAAGAGGAGCCGGGCCGACCGTCCGACACACACTCGCTCCGTTCTCTACCGGTCACATCTAATGCTAACGGCAAGAGTGGTAAGTTGATGGACAATATTTATTTTTTGTTTTAAAAGTCTTGCGTATTGTTTCAATACTTAAACATTGATAAACATTGACAAGAAAAAAAGAGTAAGAAACTTCACGGATGTTTTTTTTTAAATTCCAAATTCAAATAATTTATTCATGAAGGTATTATCTCAATACACAATATACACATGATTCTTAAATTCTACCACTCTTTCAGAAAAGTGCTTTTACATCGGAGACAAGAATTTGTCGTAATATAGATTGACGTAGACATTACATCGCTGAAGGTAGTACAGTACTTGAGTAGGCAGTTCATAAAAAGGCACAACATTTTGCTTTTATAACATACTAGCTGACCCCAGCAAACTTTGTTTTGCCATATCAATTATTATTTTAATTAAATCAATTTTATGATAACCATAAAAATGGTCATAGTAGGTTAACCTTAAAAGCTAGACATGTTCTGTCGCGGACTTTTATTTAGAACTTTTAGAGGGGAACAATATTGTAATACATGCTTTTTGAGGAACTTTCACCGTTTATGCAGCGCACGCAGCAAAAACTCAAAATTTTGCATATTTCGAAATATTTTTATTGCTGCTCCTCTCGTATTCATCTTAGCGTGATGTTCTATAGCCTATAGCCTTCCTCTATAAATGGACTGTCTTACACAAAAATAATTTTTCAAATCGGTCCAGTAGTTCCTGATATTAGCCCGTTCAAACAATCAAACAAACAAACTCTTGAGCTTTATAATTATATTAGTACTAGATGAACCAGCAAACTTCGTATCACCTTGGAACATTTGCCCCGATTTTGTCACATTTTTCATTAATGCTCAACTCTTATTGCTCGTAGCGCTATCATATAGTCTATAGCCTTCCTCGTTAACTGTACTATGCAACACAAAAAGATTTTTTCAATTCGAACCAGTAATTCTTGAGATTAGTGCGTTCAAACTATCAAACTCTTCAGCTTTATATTATTAGTATAGATAGATTGTACAACTGTTATAACATCGAAATAGCTGCTTTTTTGTATCTTAAACGTAACTAATCGAAATGTGATTGTCGCCAGAAGGTCGTGCCCTCCAGATGTCGGACGAGGAGGGCGAGGTGTTCGACAACCGGTGTCTGCGCGAGCTGGCGGCGACGCCGGCGCGGGCCCGCGGGGAGCCGCCCGCGCGCCGCCTGTCCGAGCTGCAGTGGCGCAACTCGCTCTGCCCCCCGCACCTCAAGAGCTCCTACCCCGCCGAGACGCAGTTTGTCTCCGCTATACACGAGGAGGATATCAAGGTTACATTTTTTTAAAGATTTTATTTAACTTGCAATGTATATGTTTGACGACCGCGTGGCGTAATGGTCACCACACCGGACTGCCGTTCGAAGGGTCCCGGGTTCGATGTCCAGCGAGGCCGAAATTTAAATGATGAGTTTAAATTTCTGTTCTCGGTCTGGGTGTGTTCTGTCTGGGTGTTGTCGTTCTGTGTTGTCCATGGCACCCACGACACAGGGTATCCTGGTGTGGGGCCATGAGTGTGTGGCGTTATTTATTATTATTATTTATTTATTATATGGATGTATGTGTAAATGTATGTTGGTTCGGGTGGAATCTTTCAACTGGATTTTAAGACAGATATCTTTAACCGATTAAGCTGAAATGGAAGTATATAAATTGTGTAACGACGTTATAAGTTGCTAGTAAAAGTCTCCAAAAAAAGTTTATTTTGTTATTATAAGGCATCTAATGAGTTTTTGTTTTATAGAAGTTCTCTACTTTTTGTTGGTTTATGTAATTAGCTGATAAAAAGGCAGACAAGCCACACGATGAGAAATGGTCAGAGTCGTATATCGATACCAGCAACTAATGCTTCATGCGTTGCTGGTCAAAACAGAATAGGGAAAATAGTGACTCTCAAGCCTCCAACTAGAGGCAAATCGTTTGGGGTTGATTTAAGAAATATATTAATAGTTAACCAGGCAGCCTACACGGAATACTAATAATAACAAAAGTGATATTAATCATTCAATAATAATAATGAGTATATAATCTTCACGCGAAGGCCTATTACCAGTTGGCGCCGGCTTTTACGTCCACTTACGGCAGCCCGGTCTGTCGACATGAGATCAAGTAAAATAATATATTTGTATGAATAAGTTGATGACACATGATCGAATTAAATTTGAACGCTTATTCCACCACTTAGAGCATACATACATATATAAAATGGACATAAGATACATATATAAACGTTAAACATAGTTTAGTTTGACCTTGTACCGTGCGGTGAATCGTACCGGATTGTACATACGTACGTATCGTTGGACGTAGGTTTTACGTAAGTACGACAGTATTGGTGTTGCAGCACACACTAACATGTACCAATAACGAATCGATATTAATGACGACTCGTCAAAGACGTAGTTGTTCTCCCGTTTGAACTAAATCGTGTTTTAATACGTCGTTGACGATTTGAGATATCGTATTTTTACTATGTTTTTTTTGACGTTTCGTGAGCGTGTAGCTTAGAATTTATGTTTCGACTCACGAAACAAAATGGAATCGTTTTAGAAACCTTCCAGTAAATATTTTATTGTTATGTTTATGTCGTTACCATGGTAACATTGTTTTCTGATGTGTCATCGAATAAAACCGCTCGGATCGAAACGAAGGTTCAAGTTCAATGACATTTTTGCTTTTGTCAGAGAAGGTTTGTTGGGTTGAATTTTAAATTTTAATACAATAAGATACAAGAAGTTTTAATTCAACGGCAATTTGTGTTTGTTAATATTGTATTTTATTTGTATATTGACTTAGTGTGCCCAATAAAATATTGTATGGTATAATATCGAAAAAAAAATCCGCTAAATATACAAGCATTAAAGATATATTTTTTTAAATAAAGTTTCATAATCTAATAAAAGTTTTAAGAATGAAAGCAGAATATTTGACAAAGAACAAAAAGCATCATCATCATCAAACTTGGTGGGTGATGAAGGACGGGTTGAACAGCCGTGTGTGATGAGGTGTTGTTTGCAGTGTGTCGGCCCCACCATGTCCCTGGGCGGGCGGTCGCAGCGCAAGGAGGTGGGCATCACGGCGTACAAGAAGCCCGGCCCGCCCACACCGAGCAAGCAGGCCGGGAGACTCTCAGCTACCGTGAGTACATCTAGTCTCTTTATAGATACTGTTGCGAGCGTGTTTTCGCCTTTCATTTATTTATTAAAGTACGCCAACATAATAAGCATTATTACAATCAAAAATATTATAATGAGATGTTTTTTAAATGCTATTATAATTATAGGCGTAGACAACATGCAATTTATTAAGTAACAGATTTTAGAAATTAAAATAAAATGAAATAAATTATAAT
>DWJN01000993.1:0-19997 GCA_018248895.1 Carystus phorcus
TGAGATTAGCCCGTTCAAACAATCAAACAAACAAACAAACTCTTCAGCTTTATATATTAGTATAAGATATAAGATAAAGCGAAAACAAAAAACAAGCAGAAAATAATCCATGCAATATTTTGGTTCAAATCATCTTTAGATACTGACAGCCGTACGATCGACAATTGTACAATCGATTTCAATTTATAAGCTAAATTGTACTATTCCAATCTAAATTTTCATCCTTTTAATATAATCGTGAATGTAAGTTTGTTTGTTACAATTTCACGCCAAAACTACTCAACAGATTACAATGAAACTTTGTACACATATTCTCAGAGGTATTAAAAAGGACATAGGATACTTTTTATTAAAAAAAAATAGATATGTAATGATTATATATCTTTGATATTTATTTAAGGGCTTCAACACGAGCGAAGAAGCGGCTAAAAGCTAGTAATATTATAAATAAGTTTTGATAGATGTTTGCTCTTCAATTACACCAACAGCTGAACGGATTTAGATGAAATTTGTCACAGATACAGATTTTATAGTCAATAATATCAGATAGACGTTTTATAAAAATACGGTTGGTATCAAACACGATACATAAGAATTATTATTATTATACATTCAATATAAGAAGACGATTAGAGTAAAGCAAATATTGCAGTACCTATATAAAGTCTGCTTAATCCGCTACTATCCATTACATTGAAAACATAACGTGACATCCGTCTCTCACGTGAGAAATAAAAGGATTCATTAATTTTATTATAGGACTTGTATGCAATAACTATGTAAAATAGTTTTGTTTGAAAACATAATATGACATTCGTCTTTCACGTGAGAAATAAGAGAATTTCAATATAAAATTACAAGATGACTTGTATGTATCAAGTTAAATAGTTTTATCTTGTTTGAATAGCCGAGATTTTCAAGTCAGAGGCAATTAGATTGTATAGATAAATCGCATAGTGCCTTTATATTTGTGTACTTTGAAGATATTATATTTTACTACAAGCAAAGAAGGAACTAATTATAGAGTACTGCACGTTGTAACGTTTACTAACATAATGTTCTAGTATGTAGTAGATTAGTATTATTATTTTTTATTGATTTTTCTTCACATTTATTCACACATTAATTGATTGACTGACATTGATATTGTATTATTTATTGACCTATATTATTCTACTATTTTATGTTATGACATGTGATGATCTAATGTTTAATCTTAATTAATTTTATACTTAAGTAATTAGTGTAATTGGTCTACAGCCGTACTAATTATTTTAAATAAATAAATAAACAGCTTCTTTATTATAAATTAAATTGACTTAACTTTAAGTTGGATAGTAGTTGTATTATTCTCACGTAACAAAAGATACTGTTGTTACTTTATGTTTTTGTAACATATGTATAAATATACATATACATATTCACTCGTGCCTTTAAAGCACCCGTATTAATTCTAACAAATACCAACTTCACTTCACTCTGGGCGACATTTATTTGGCATGTAAATATTGCTTCTTAGATGTCTGTTATATTAATTTACAGGTATTTATTTCTACCGCTATCTACTGCATACAGTACCGGTATCCGAAAGGGGTATCTGAGGTTTTTATTTTTTTTAGGTTATTACATTTTCAATCACCACATTATTAAGTTATTGAAGATAATAATAGATTATGAAAATCCCATCCTATCCGCTCAGATTATACTCCTTACTAAATGTTCTGATTCCTATCTCAACGTATCCATTCAATTTCTTCCAGACTATTATCAATAATCAAACCATTTTAGATCTTATTGATACAACGTGGAACTCGTAGATAAATGCATTTCATTTTTAATGTGATTATAAAACGGTACTGATGGATCATAAAAACATTAGTTATTTATTTATCAGTATTTCTGTAGATCCTTTGGCTTAATGACATAAGTAAGATATTGTGTTTCGAATATGATGGCATGATTTCGACTAAAACTACCATTGCTGCTTATTGCACTTGTTTCATGGTACTTTAAAAATATATGAATTACCATTGAATACATGATTATACATATTGTTGCATTAAGTGGCGGTTTTATGGACATAAATTTTAGATAATATTATGTATGTTAAAAAATATTATAATTGCTTTCTTAAGAAAAGTGATATACATTACATTAATACTAGGAATAAGGCTGAACTGGTTGTGTCGAATTTAAGGCTTAGTAAAACTAGTAGCTCGTTCATGGGTAGATGTGTCAAAATTTATAACAAAATTCCATTAGAATTAACTCAAATGCCATACTGTCAATTTAAAGCTTAATGTCAAAGGTATTCTAATGTCAAAAGGTTAATACAAATTAGGTGAATATTTTAATGACAGGAATGCTTGAGCATTTGTTTGTAGTAATAGCTAAGTGTTGTCTGTAACTGTGAGTTGGAAATAAGCTCCTTGGGAGTTTCTTGCCGCTTCTTCTACCAGGGCTACTCATTGTAGGGGTTTGTTGAAGCGATGGCGTACTTAACTTTTGAAAAGTGTTTTTAAAAACCTACTTTGAATAAATGATTTGATTTGATACAGAAGTCAAAGCCACCCATTTTATACTATTGCACAAAGCAGTGAGAAAACAATAGGTATACCTACTTAAAAAAATGTTACGAATCATTGTGGTCTATTTTCTCAATATTTAAAAATTATTTCATATATTCTTCATCCACTCACGTCTTCAATAACCTCGGTTTACATACATATATAAAATAAGCGGCATAAAAGTTTTCTGACCTTTTGTTTTGCCCTGTGGACCGCCTCTAGAGATGATGTCACCTCCGTCTTCTCTCCGCCATGTTATTTTAGGTGGAGGGTATCCGCGGGCCTTGCAGACCAGCTTTGCTGAACCACCTTCGGGGACCATCATATCTCCTGATGTTTCTTCATAAATTATGTCTGGAGGGATGACCACTTCTAGAAATGCTGTCTGTTAGAAGAAGAAGTAGTTAATATTTGTGTTATTAATCCCATAAACGACAGTGGGACGGTTATGGGTAATTAATTCGAAAATGTATGTTACAAATTTGATATATAGTTAATTTATATACACATTTCTTTTGTTAACTAATTAGTTAAAATGAAAATGTAGTAGTTCAGTATTGTACGTCTATGGGTTACTAGTAAGTGTTAAAGACGATAAGAGAAGAATATATATCCTACAATATTTATTAGATGTTTTTTAATTCCTAAGGATATTTTTAAAGGAGATACAAGAAGTTTTTTAATACCAGATATAATAGATAACAATAAAGCAAGCAAGAGTTATCCTATCCTATCCTTAAAGACATTGCTTTTCGTCTAAAAGTTTTTAATTAAGTACTGAATTCCTTGGATTTTATGTTTTCTTTGCAACTCGTATAGTACCCAAAGTCAAATCAGTGAAAGCCACTAAATGGTTTTCAGAAAACTAAAACTTCTAAAAGGTATTATACAGACCTGCATTTTCATCGGATCCGTGTTGACCTGGCACATATACTGCCCCCTGTCTTCCCGCTTCACGCCCCGAATGTTCAGCGTCCACGTATTGTAGTCGTTGTGTGTGACGCTGAGCCGCGCATTGTTTGTGATCACGTGTTCGTGTATCGCCAGGATCGCCTTTGTATCCGCCTTGATCCACGCTACCTGCTCCGAACACCGGTGATCCGTCATACGAGTTGACTTACTTGATTGAAACTGATACAATAGGCGCACAACATCTATGTTACAATCACATTCATGTATTGTCTTTCTGTTAACTTTAGACAATAGATATCAGAGCATCGTTGCTTATATTGAATATCATAGATTGATAATAAAATATAGTATAATTTGGGTAATTTGTATGTATGTATTACCATCAATTTTGTTGCATTAGTTAAAATTTGTTTTACAAAGATAAAATATTTAATTTCTGGAAGTCTTCCTTCTTTTTAAATTTCACCTTAAACGAATATAATAAGAGTAGGTAATTGTTTCCTGTGTTGTGCACCTTTGTATAGTGAAATTATAATGTAGAAATTTATGAAATACCTAACAGATACTAAAAGACAAAAATCATATAAATTGCATACGGCGATAAATTTGTTACTCGCATTTGTTGTTACTGAATGATTTAGGTAAATTTGGTAATGGCTAGGTAATAAACGAGGTTATTCGAAAATGGAACGCCACATTTCTTGTTATCTGGGTCGCTCAGATTACGGCACAAACTGACAAGGTTGTAAAAAATATAAGCGATGAAGACTTTTAGAGCGTAGAAGTCTAATTACAAGCGAATACCTCCCAAGAGGCAGTCATGACAACGACCGTCGAGTGCCGGCAACACTATCTTGTTGCGAGTGGCGCAAAATGTTCACGGAATTTTTAATTACATTTTCGTCTGGTCGCCGCTATGAGCCGCTCTGCGGGCACTGCGAAAACGTCCTCGTTTCACTCGCTTACCAAAAGCATCGACATCGCAATAGAAGCTAATTTCCTGTACAGCGCGTAACAAAAAACATATAAAAAGTCCGCGGAAATATGGCATTCGGAACGTTCGTTCCCAGAATATTACTTACATTAAAAATGTCTACTTGCCACTTGAATCTATTTTAAAATTATTATTAGTAGTAGACGCTAGCATAGTTTCTCTATAGTATTAGTAAATATCTTAAAATTACATTTATAAATATAGTTGTGCATAAAACAGTGCTCTAAAGAAGTTTATCTAGAACAGAGTTTATATTTCTACTAGTTTCAATATTTTGCAAGTAGTGATAGTGCGTCAAACACTAATTTGTGCACATTCTGGTGCCTACAATGAAAATTATCGCTACGTGTAATATGATAGGAATGGAAAGGTATGCTGCAAACAAAAACATTATTTTGGTAGTGTTAAACAAACTAATGCTTTTGCTTTAAAATCTAACATTCCAACTTCACTATGAAATTGTACAACGATACGCATTATCGAAGTGTTGGAATGTGTTTACGTTGCAATTTCATTCAGGAATTTTAGAACGAATTATAGACAGACATAAACATATGTTACTATAAGAATACAGTCATGTTTCTCATTAAATATGAAACTATCTCTTATACTGATAATATTATAAAGCGTAAAAAACTTTAAACAAAGAATCTGAAGTGATTTTATTATTATAGGAATAGAAATTGCAGCGCATTAAAGCAATGGAATTTATTCTAATAGAAATATTTTTATAGTTACCATTGTCTGAACTCATCCATACCAGCGGTGCATATCGACGCAGTTATGTGGTTTCATTTATGCATTGTGTGTTTTGTTGAATAAATAACGCAATTACATAATACAACAGTTCAGTATTTCAATAATAATTATTCGTTATTGACTACAAAATTTGTTTATTTATTTTAAAATGTCAAATTCGAAATAAAAAAGATTCAATCACTAAATAAATTGAAGTCCCAATTAAAAAAAAAAAAATTATCGAACATACGAGTAAAGCATTTTTTAATTCTTAAGAATCATGTATGTTGGGGCTAATTGTGTTTTAAAGGTATCTATGTATGATTCAACACGTATATAAAATTAAATTAATGGCACACAAAACAAAAGGCAATATACCTATAATTATATTTTATCTACAAGTACGGGTATGGAAGCTTTCGCCTTGAAATGATTGAACAGGGAGTCGAGGCACTGTCCTCCCTTTATTTTAATTTCGTAAAGTGACTGATTTGAAACGTTTTAAAATGAACCTTCTTTTGGTTAAAGATATATTACGTTTCATATGATGCAAATTTTAATTTATTTTTAGGGTGACCTCTTAAAAATGTTTTTCATATCTATGTAGTTAAAAAGTTTGTAAGTTATTTTGATGCGGTTGAAGGGGTGAAATTCTCATCCATTTTCGTTTTGAATTTACCCTAAAAACCTTATGCTTAAAAATGCCGACGTATATACCAATTTATGTATTACCATGCTTGTGAAATACTTTTATTTCACTGACAGAGCAGAAATGGAAACTGTGCAAAGTAATATTAAAACCCAAGAACAATTGGCTCTGGATTTTGTACCATCACATACATATAGTCACGTTCTTGAGTTTTTTTCTAAGTGCAGGGTGTAGAAAGTGTATGGTGCAGGATTGCGTACTGTATAGTTCTAACTATGGCTACTTCTGTGAACAAACTTATAGGTTATTGTGCGAAAGTTAGTGTTACTCTAGATAGAGATAGTTTCTAGAAAGTAGTGAGTGAAGAAGTGCACTGAAAGTAGTGTGCAAGAAGTGTAAAAGTGGGTGCAGATATCTATCGACCGAGACCTATATTCGATGTCAGACTATCACACAAAATAACGTAGCATTACAACTTGATCGTAAGTTTCATTAATATTCGTTACGATCTCGAGGCGAAGCGGTGTTGAAAATCGAATTGATATCCGAACACCTGTCGGGCGTGTGACTTTGTGATTAGACGTACAATTATAGATCTCGGCGCCAAGTGCTGAGTGAGGTGCTCCTCTATTCGGCTAGCTGTATTGTGTAAGTTTGTTACACACCCTGGCAGTGGCGGAGTCGCCACTCACCCTATAACCGCCAAGGTTATTGACCACGCACGTAAACATGGCGTCCCGGCCCTGCGCTATCGTCACGTTTTCCAACGGATACAGGAAGTCCGGTTCGAGACCTAAAGCTGGAAAAAAGAACAATTTTATTGAATGAGATAATTAAGCTTAATTCTAGGTAGATTTAAATATTTTAGTCATTTCGAGGGGCTTCGAAAACAGGTACCAATATATTATGCCATGGTATCGCAAGAGGCATCATAAGCCGTCCCCTTTATTTAGTGGTTGGTGGTACGTAATCATTAATATAGTACATTTCTATAAAGACTGCGTGACTATTTATGACCCTCTTGCTTATCAGTACATTTTTTTTTCTATATACAACGCATCGGTTATGACTATAGTGTTTTTGATACCAATGTTAGACTTGATCAATTTCTGTCAGGTGGCTTGTCTGCTCAGGTATTTATAGAAAGAAAAACATACAAAAAGAATATGTAAGGTGTAAGAACATTTAATATCACTTCCAATTGATCATTGGAGAAGAAAATAAAATAATTAAAAAAGGAGATAACGCTGATCAAAAAAGGAATTTTGTATTCCTATATTTTATTTCAGCTTAGATAGATAGTTGTAATAAGGAAGGTATGTATTTAATAAGATCTAACTTGTATTCGTAGTGGACTCGAATTATATAAATGTTTGTTGCAATCGTAAAGTTACTACGGAATCTCGCCCCCGATACAGAAGGTTACTAAACACTGATTCACTATTTGGATATTCTTTTGAAAATTTTTTAGATAATAGTATGCCGATAAGAATAAGAATTTGCCATATAGTACGATGCTTACGTCGTATCGATCTTGATCATCATTATTTGTTAATATTAAATACTACTAATGAATAAATACCGCTATACATTCTTATGCATATCCCGATACTAGGATTCCCTTTATACTGGGTGCCATGAACAACACAAAGACTTATGATGATATTATGCGTCACATCTCAGAATGATGTGCTTATAATTGAACATACTGAACATACAAACGAATATCCAATTTAACAATCCAATGTATAACAATATACTTAATGTAAAATGTCAGTATTTAATGGGCGTAATCAGTTCGTATTGCTGTTTAATAGGAGTATCTTTACATTAAAGTAAATCGGACTGACCATAATAGGGACCGTATCGTATCACTGATCTATAAATTTATCGCTCTTTTAACGTTGGGCGTTTTTATCGTTTATTAAGTATGCGAAAACAGCAACAGTTTCACCAATTTATTTAGACATAGGATCAGCTACTGATTACTAGATCAATAACTGATTGTATTAACAATACATTTTGTGTTTTATAAAATACTAGCAGCCGGCCACGCGTTGCTGTGACTAAGGTTTACATACTCAATTTAGCAGACTAATTACCTTACACCACCATCTGTTAGAATCTTCTGCTAGGAACTAATTCTTTGTAAGATATTAAACAAATAATTTGCAATAAAATAATATTGCGACTATAAATTGAGATGTAAGCTATCCCATTTTTCAAGTTGAAACAAACTGGACACGGTGTGCAAAACTTGATTAAAATCGGTTAAGTAGTTTAGGAGTCTATCGCGGACAAACACCGTGAACTTATTGTTTGCAGTAGTTTTTGGCTTTCGTTAAGCAACTGTGAGTTCCTAAGACGAAATAAATAATTTGATTTAACTTGACTACGAGTATATGATTATTTTCCGCTTCTTTTGTTATATTAATAATAAATCTTTAGCATCAATTATTTCTTCAAAGTGATTGTTGATACGCATCAAGATTATTTTTTGTTTAAAATCAATGTACCTATGATTACAAATAATATGAAATTATATTTTATTTATAAGTTTTCACTTCGGTAAAAATATGTTTTAAGGTATTTTACAAACGTAAGGCAAATTTTGGCTCAAAACCGTTAGTACTTAAATGAAATCTATCTTTTCGCACTTCTTCTCTTAAACTTCTCTTAATATACAAAAGTTTTCTTCCACATATTAATATACAGACAGATAATTTTCAGGTATAAATAAGAACTTAAATTTTACGAAGCAGCAAAACAAGCTGGTTCGCGTTAGTTAGTTACATTCTGAATAGTAACATTTGATATATTTATCTTATCCTCTTGTCAAAATTGTGAACGAAGAATGTCCGAAAATGTAGACAATGTTTCTAAACTATAGAGCTGGAGGCGTCAATATTTTACGTGAGGCGCTTCGACCTCAAGAGACGTGTGGCGGAATTTTATTTTATTATTTATGTCTACATGTTATTTATAAACAACCGTTAGAACCCGGAAGACTATTATAAATAATAACTTGTTATTAGTTAGCTCTTGTCATATTGATCGTATTTTGTTGACGACGAGGGGCAATTCGCGTATAAGTGACTACTTAAGTGTACACTTATCATTCATTATTTCTGTATTATTATTAACTACTCCTTATTCAAATTCTATTTTTCTATCTTAACAAATAACAACAAAGTTCCGTTTTTAGTTATTAATACATTTATTCATCTACAAAATTATAGGGAGTAAATTAAAATTATTAAAATAAATTATATACTTTAAATTATTGTTTGTACTGTTTTACTACTTCTAGTAAATACGCTATTAGTTACCTGTATTATACATTACAACACCAGGTTTATTAAAAAGTAGTGTTGAATTCGGTCCTAGTTACAGAGAATCAGTTTTTCTTTCTGGGAGTAGTCGTGAAGGAAAGGATTATCTACACACATAAAGAAAAGTTTCCCCACCGCGTCTGCCTTTCTATATGTCTGTTTCTCTAAACGCGCTACGATTTTCACTAATGGAATGAGTGATTAAGGAGTATTATATATAAGCGAAAGATTTAAAAGACTTTGTCAATAACAATTAAATATAAATTTTATATAATTTACGCTGAATTTAATAATTCGTTTTACGAAGTCATAGGCTTCAAGTATACCATCATTTAAGATAACTTAAAACTACTCGTTAGATGTCGCACAAACTTGATGGGACCACGCAGCATCAGCTCTTGAATTTAAAATATATCATCGAATCGGTGCACTCGTTAAAAGTAAAGTAACATATCTACGTAAAAAAATACAGTCAAATTGAGAAAAACCTTCTTTTTTTGAAGCTGTTTATAAATAAATGTAATTCTGTCTGGTAAACTACATTTGATCGTTTTGATTAAGTATTGCTTAGCATTATAAATTATAGAGGTTTTGTAAGGCTGGAAAAAATGTGCACGATTTCATGATTTATTCTATTTATTGAAATATGAAAATGATAATAGTATGTTATTGGATTTATATACTTATTTTATGTAAATTGATCTTACCCACCAGACCATTGGACGTCAATATAGAAAGCCATTCGCAATGTCGTCTCGCGTCGGAAGTAAGGGCCATCTGTTTGCTTGAATAGCGATCAAATCAGTGAGTTATTTGTGACTTACCCAAGCAGAACATAGGTCGAATCAACAAGAGATTCTTGAAAGTAGGAAGCAAAAGATTTGTATAAAATATTATTTTTCTTTTACTTTGTGTTTGTAATTTTTTATTTTTAAATGTGATGTTACAAAATTTAGGACGTTTCCCACCCCCTTGTCACACAATGTCACTTGGTTAACCCCCTCCCTTCTCTTAACGTGTGACGTAATTTATAGATGGTCCTACAAGAAGTGTACAAAAAGTAATTATATTTCCGAAATGCAGTTGGCAATTTAAACGTCAATTATTAGATTAATTAATTACTTAAGTAATTCGGACATTATTAGATTAAAGAAATATTTTTATTTTTAATTCAAAACTTAATTCAAGTGTCACCAATGAATTATTCAAAAGCCCTTTAAAAGAAAATTTAGTTAGTTACGTCAACCGTGCCAAAATAGTCGCGACTGACCAACAAAATAAAGGAAAAAGCGTAAATACAAGCCACACTCTTCGGCGCTGTACGGCGCCGTGTGGTGACCCAAATGGGTCAATTGAAACACGAGAGCAAATGTCGACACGCTAAAATTTACCCAATGCATACGCCTACGTATTCTATATTGTGTCGAAAATGTCACTGCCTGTCCTGCTATGTTGATACGCGAACTTTGACTTGATTCTATAGTTTTTCTTAACGTATAATATCTACATTTATTGCCTTCAACCCATTAATAGCCCTTTACTGGGTGCGGGTCTCTCTTCGTCACTGAGGAGGTCTAGAGGACATTCCACCACGCTGCTCGAGAGCGAATTGGTATAGGGGTCAGTGGCCAACCAAAGTGTCGGAAGTTTTTGTGCTGTTCGATGGCCTCCGACTTGTCCTAATGACTGCTATCTACTATAACAACCGAGGTTCACGGCTTAACGTGCCGTCCGGAGCTATTACATATTTTAATATACGTAAATGTTAATAAATAGAAATTCGAAGTTATTTATTACCTGCTTACAAGAAATCAAAATGTATAAAAACACTCGACTAATACTATAAGCTTATAATATTATCTATAATGTATGTAAAATTTTGTAAATCTACTCTGGGAGTTGGTTCAACTTTACCTTGACTTGAATTAAATAGTATTTGCCTGTGTTATAAATAAGATTACCTTACCAACTTTATCTCGTTATATTATAAATAACAAAACCAGTGTGGTTTATGTAGGATCCTTGTAGGGTTTATATTTTAAATTTTCAATCAAAATTATAAATATTGTTGATGACGAATCATATTATATTTTATTTAATGCTCAAAAGCTTCAACGTCTAGATACAAAAGTTCGATGCATTTTTAAGATTAACAATAACATAATGTCTGTTATGTCTAAACGCACTAAAAGCTTATGATTTTGGATGAAATATTCACTGATGTAGTGTAAGCTTTAAGTAACATTAAGTATTTGTATTACAATCGGTACAGAACTATAAAACGATTTATTAATTAAAATAACCCAGTCTGAACATTTTTCAATTGTGGGGTAAGTACTAATACTATTAAGGCATAGGCTTTTCAAACTGAAGCAACGGGGCTTAATAGTTTTTATATAAATGGTGTGATAGTCGAGCCGGAATCTATGTTCTAAAGTTGTTCACGATCAATTTCTCTGTACTCGTGGTAGCGTAGAAGGTCAAAGACCAAGAATGTCTTACGCCTAACTTTTGTGATAACTTTTAAACTTGCAACCTGCTTTCCAACAGTGAGTCACTAAAAGTCCGTCCTTTGAAAATCAGATCGTTAGATCGTCTAAGCCGGTTTACATTCCCTGTATACATTTTGCTTGAGAGCCATGACTTTAGAATCTTGGGTGAATAGTCAGGACGAACGTTCGGATAGTAAATGGGCCGGATTTATAAAGTGTGAACGGTCTGGTTCTCAATGGCATCTGAAACGTAGATAGTCAAGTATCGATCACAGTATAAAGTGTCGCGCATTTGGAGACGATGCATGCTGAATTAAAAATGATACATTCTAATGTATTCTCGCCGTGTCTAGTTCCGAGACTGTCGGGAAAATAAGGAAAAGTTTGATGTGCCATTTTAGGAAGGACGAGACTATCTTAGCGTGGCTATGTAAATGAATCGAAATATTAGTATTAAATTCAAATTTCAAGTAAATATTATACTAAATATCGCTTACAGTCCCTGGATGGTGTCAGTTTAATTTTATGCGTTGTAACACTTCGCTTTCGGATTATCTTTAATAAGTCACCGCGGTTTCTTAATTTTACTTTTTCAACATTTGGACTTCCTTATTTCATTTATATACCTAAAACTTGAAATTAATAAAAAAATATCGTAAATTTTGAATTATATTACCGTCACTTCTAATTAAATAACTTCTGACAATTCTCTGTGACATTTACAACGTACGCCCATGTTGGTTTGTGAAATTTAATTAGCTATCTCTAAAAATAAATGTAAATATGTATTTACTGCTTTTATGTTCATAACTACTAAACACAAAGGGAATGGTAAATTAAAAGTTTTAAAATATTTTTTATAATTGTACTTAATTGAAACCCCTAGAAATAGTGCTTAGAGTTAAAATGTTTAAAAGTCGATTCTTTTAAATGGTAATTTCTTGTAATTTGTGACATGGATGGTTAGGTGGATATGCTTGCGTGTTTTATTGTGGTTATTAATGACTTCGATCCTTACAAAAGTTTGCTCGTGTCCCGACAAACATTTGGCCCTTTATTATTTAGTTCATAAATGTGGCCTGTGTCAACGATATAAACATACATTTTATCTGAATTAAATGTCTTTCAATATCCATGTTTCTTCACTACGACCAGCATGAATATTTCATGTCAGGTATTGCCACATTATCGTGATTCTGTCCTGTACGTCAAACGTTCGGACAGCAAACAGAGAAGGTTTGTACAGAACGAGTGACCAGACTGCCAATGCCAACCGTAAATCTACTGGAGAATTCATTAAGTTTGATCAAACGCTTCATCAAGTTTTATCAAACGCTTCATCAAGTTTTATCAAACGCTTCATCAAGTTTTATCAAACGTTCATTATAGTTATTCAAATATTTTAGTCATTTATTCCTGTAAGTATTTTTTCAATGATGATACACGATTTTTTTTTCACTCTACCATCATTTCGGAAAGGTGCTTTTTAACATCGAAGAGAAGAAACGGTGAAAAAAACTCCTTAACATGACTTTTAAATTCAATTAAAATACCGATAAGTCTTTTAAAGTCAAATACAAATTGACCAACCAATATGTAAAATATTATAACAGTTTAATAACAGAATCGTAAGATATTATCTTGTAATACAGCGTTTAGGATTTAATGACATAGACACAAACAGAAGAATTAGATTAATTTTATTTCTCGACTCTTCACCAAAAATGTCATGTTCAGTTCGAAACAGTTTATTTTATAGCCTTAGGGAGGTAACTAAGCGAAAAGCAAATAATATTTATATTTGTATTCGGTGATGTGTATGCAGTGTATGTGACATCACTACATAGTATAAAATAAAGTCGCCCTCCACCTCTGTCTGTCTGTTTGTAAGCTTTATTATTTTACACCACGCAACGGGTTTTGATGCATTGTTCAATAATTTAGACACGGATTCAAGAGGAAGGTTTATGTGTATAATTTATAATGTTTTGTGTAAATTGGATGAAATATAGAGATAACTGCTGAATATGTATGTCAAAGCCGCAAAAGACATTGGGATTCGTAATGCGAGGTTTTAAGTGCGTGGTACCTTTTTTCATTTTAGTAGCATTGTTAGTTTGGTAATATGACTATTTGACGTGCAATAATTGATCGATAAACGCCATGCCGAGACCACGTACGTCACGGATCATACAAGCTTACGCTAAAATTTCGAACACGTACACAAGTTTTGAGCCAGTATTTCAACGCTAGCATTCCCGTTAGGCCTCTCGTTTAGAAGCGGAAAGCAGAATGAATTATGCCCTATTGTAGTTCCAGTGAAAACCGATGGACTTCGATATATCATTCCATAGTTTCCGTGGACGCCGTGAAAAATACATACTTTTTTCTATTTTTAGCACTCTGGTCAACATTCCCGCGAAACCAATGTCGTTGTTTTTAACCGACTTCAAAAAAAGGAGGAGGTTCTCAATTCGATTCTATTTTTTTTAAACGACAAATTAAAATGTAGGATAACTAGGAAACTTTTTACTAACAATCTGTTAATTTGCCCGTTTTTATGGTGAGATGAATGTTTATTTATTGAGTTTTTATTCGTGTTTTACTCAATTAAATATTTTATGAAATAAAATCTAAATATTATTGACACAGAACAAAGTTATATATTATCTCAAATAAAATAAAACGTTAGCCTCTCTTCTCTTCAAATATTATTCTGACATATGCAATGCAGTTATTAAATATAATGAATTGAAATGGAATGTAAAGCTGGCACAACAGTAAACTACAAAAGCGGGAGAAAATATTTTGATCTAACTGATATTAAATTTTGTAATAAATAAAACAATAAATTAATATGATATTTACCATTTTCTTAAAGACTCATAACGTAAATCAAAACAGTTATAATAACTAATAATGTATCTCACATAATTCTCTTAACGTGACTTAATTTATAAAAGCCCCGTTTCCACTGGCAAAACCTTTTTGGATGCATGCCAGGGTTACTGCTTAATACAGTTTTAAAGTATGAGCACTTTGTACTGCTGTTTCATATTTTCCATAAACCTTAACTTAGTCTAGGTGCTAATTTATTAAAAGAAAACAAATGAAATAATACGAGTGAATTTTCATTTAATACAAGCGGTACGCTGTACCCAGCGCGCGTTGCCACGTATGTATATTAGAAGTCAAATTTAAAGAAAAATCAGTTTATATAACATTTGATTCTGTTTATTGAAGTGCTGTTGGATATACATAGTCCAGTCGCTCAGCAAACAATCAATAATTTTGACTGTAACTCATCAAGCATGTATTCGATCGATATCATTGTTGTAACAAAATCTTTTTTCTATTGTATAATAGGTCCTGATGTGATATTATTATATCACACAAAGTTCAAGTCAGATTAGATGATCCGTATGGTGCAATGATTACTTTACTGAACAACCAATCAAAGGGTGCTAAGTACGATTTCCACCGAAGCATAAATATAAATCAGTAAATTTCTGTTTTCAGTCTACGTGTGAGTGTCTTATTATCTTTTTGCGTTGTCTATAGAATCCACTACTGGGAATTCTAGTGTGGGGCTATAAATTTGTAACTAAATTTATGTTATTATTTATACGTATATGACATATTTCATATGCTAACTAAGATTATATTTGACAGTAATAAAAAAAAATCTAGGAACTGGGATCACTGACATTACAAGTGTGCCAAAGGATTGTCAAGTATCATTAATACAATATTATTTTTGTATTATTAAACGAATAGACAAATAGACAACGAGTTACCAGGTAACATTCATTTACATATAGAATTATAGTAAAGATGTTATTTAGTAGTAAGAGAAGTTATAAAGTTGGAATAACCATGATAGAAACTTTACGGGGACCGCATGTTTAAGGAGGACCACTCGAGCCACAGATTTGTTTGCTGAAACTAGTTAGATGTTGACCGAAATGGAACTTCGTTTGACTTCGCAGTTCAAGAGATATCGAAGTCCTTTTATCGCTCGATATTGCATTATAATTAAAATTTTACACAACTAATAGTAGAACTCTGCAATATGTTATACTTTAATGAAAATTCGAATGTCTATGCCAAGTTTGATATCGCATAACAAAGATACATAACTAAATTAATAAAAAACACATTTTGCATTGGTCGGAACTTAAATACAAACATCATAATAATGCCCAATTTATAAAATTAGTTAGACATAGTTGACGATGTAGTTGACGTGTTGAATGGTGATGTCGGACTGTAATCCGAAGAATTTTGGGTCAAATTCTCTGCGAGGCAGAATTGTGTGTCAGTTGTTTGTTGTGTGGTTGTGAATGTTTGTGTTTTTGTGTTGTTTATGGCAGCCAGGATACAGGGAAACCTAGTGTGGGACATTGAGTATATAGCGTTATATAGTGTAGGTTTCGCTCGAATTTGAATTTAAAATAAACAAAAAATAAAGAGGCACACAAACATTGTTCTTCTCAAACATTGTTTGAGGTCGTACCGTACTCGAAGAGGTCAGCCACTGGAGCCCCACTCGAGATCTATTTGCCACAACTAGTTAAATGTTGGCGGAAACTTTATTTCGGACTCACAACTTTACCAGATGTTGGAGTCCTGTTATTGTTGTTCAAGTTGATTTTAGAGCAACTCTTTACTGAGCAATGGTTTTCTTACTTTATTTTGGTATACAAAATCTACTTTAATCGGGTAATAAAATTATAAGCAGCATTTATGGTCGACTTATTACGATTAAACATCTTAGGTTATTGAATGCTAATTAGTATAATAGGACCTCCTATTGGTAATACTGGATTAGTAGGTTACAGAAACCAATCGTTAGTCAAAGTATGATTAGTATAGGTGTCTATTCACAGTTAGGAAAAATGTTGCGCTGTATAATGTTATATCTAGAACGTTAGGTATTGTTTTCACACAAGGTTTTTTATAAACGCTTACACACATACAGCCCTTTAGGATTCCCTGTGTATCACCTGATACGAACATCGTAAGTAACCAGTAAAATCTACGACTCTAGAACAAACACTTAACTACCACATAGATGTCTGCTTCGTCCGGGAGTCGATCCCGGGACTTTCCGTCGCAACTAACGCGGGCGTTAATATAAGATGAAAAACACTTTTACAGCTTTAAACTTACTGTTCTACGTTTCAGTTTAATTACAACCCAAATTAAAGCATAGATCTATTTGCGATAAATATCAAAATAGCGGAATCCTGTTACTTCTGTTATTAAAATTATTTATTTGAGCAACAAGTTATTAGAACTACGACTTTACTAGGAGTAAATGTAATCGGAGTATATAATTACTTTAATTTATTTACTTAAAAGGTGAACGAAAATTAAAAGTGTCGGACGCATTTAACACAATGTCAAATAATGAATTAGAGTGTAGATATCCAATGTAATATATCAAGTAAATTAATCAAATTAGATCATCGGAAAGCATTAGAAATCATATCACCAGAATAATATTAAAACTAAGACACATGTATTAAAATTTTACGTATTTTAATTCATTTAAGATATTCTTAATTCAAATCGTATATGAATATGCCTAAAGAAATTATGTATAAGAAATCTGATATCATATTTACGAGTATCATATTTATCGTACCTACAATTTGAAGGAGCGTCTTATTAACAATATTTTCTTAGAAGTGTGCGATCATTATTGACGTAATCCTATTTATTCTCCTTACGATCTTACGGTTTCATATTAAATCTTTATTGAAACAAAATTGCGAAGTATTTGCAAGAATGAGTTTACAAAAACAAATATCTAGATTGGCAGGGCGAGCAATAACCACGGAACAATGTTGTTCAGACCAAGAATTCTGGTTTGGGCTTACAGAGCTCAGTCGAAGTAGGGAAATTCTTCGACAACATTGTTTCTAAATTAAAACAATCTCATAATTGCACATTCTCCAACTTCTTTGATGCAGCGTATCCGTGGGAGAAGGGTGCGGGGGGAGGGGGTAGGATGGCTTGGGGTAAGTTTTGGGGCCGAGTTAAGCCGATTAAGTGTCATTTCCGCCGCGGAACTAGCACTGTTCATTAAATATTTCGAGCGTCTTAATTGCTGAGGTTGTCGTCGTGTCATTTGGAAATGTTGATAATTCGATTTCACATCGCTGTAGCTGAAGTTTATTTATACATTAAGATTTATCGTTTAAGTGATATTTATATAGACTAGCAATTATTTTTACATTTCGGTATTATTTCGTGTTGTGTTTTTGGGTGTTATTAAAATAGTTTTCTACGCACATGATTGGAAAACGAGAAGTTGGGTTTTTCTTATTGATTTAGTAACATACCATATAACAATAAAACTTCAGGGTACAATTTTGTTTAGTATCTTATTATTTCTACAGTTTAAGGAAAATGCAGCAAGCCTTAATTGTGTTTAGTTAAAATGTTATTATTTTTCTTCATTCATTGCATTATGTAGATCTTGAAGAAAATGGATTAGGAGACAACTCGTCACGCGAAATAAGTCCTATTTGGTCACGCTTAATTTGTTGAGACAATTAGTTTCTTTTCGTCACGACCCCTTTGACTGCCGCGTACATAACGTTAATAACTCAATGTTAATAACTTTTTTTTTGTTTTATGTCTTTGTATGTCACTACTATGTTAGTTCATAAATTATCAAGAAAACAATTACCTTCATCACATTTTATGTTAATTTATCTAAATACACTTTAACGTTATTGCAGTTTATTCTTAGCATAGATTTTTGGACTATATTTATTTTGTGTAGGCATTTTAACATTTATCTGTTAAAATCTTGTAAATTATAATTCGTGTATTACCATATCAGCATCAATCAAAAAAATATACGGCCCATCCTTTGAGACGTTCAAATTCTTATATTAAAGCTCTAATGAAAATCATTGCTTTGAGAAACAAGCCGCTAAGTATAATAAAACTCTCTTAACCGCCCACAAAACAAATACCTTTCGGTAAACACACGGAAACGGCGGCCACACTCGTGCGGGCACAAAGTCCATTACGTTCAATTCGTCTAGACGTGCACGTGTTGAAACTATTCTCACGGGTAAACGAATTACATGCGCTACGTAAACAAAAGAAACTCTAACCCAAAGTATAAACCGAATGATAATTAAAGCGGACCGAATAAAAACAGTGTTCTTCCGAGATTAGCTTATACTTGAAAAAGGAATGTGTCAAACGTTGTCCAAGCTTACGTTTCAGATCCAGTAAAACAATATGCCTTCATTGTAGCTTATCGAGAGAAGTTAAGCGCTAAAAAGGCTTAGCTTGTTTGAACGTTATAAACAGTGGCGAAATTTACATTTTAACCAAAATGCAGGGAACGAACATTTTGAAACATAGTCTTATTTTATTCAAGTGGAAAATAACGAAATGATGAACGGTTTCCACCTCTATGCTTAAGACTCTCATTTGTTTCATCAGCTTGTTTTCTAGCTGCTACCTTAAATACGACCTCCCTGCTTACTTTTTAACCGAAAACCTGTCAGTAACTGCTATGTAACTCGACTACTCATTTACAGGTAACCATGCTGGATGGCCATTCGAAATACCCTGAGTTCGATTCCGAGCAAGACAGAAATTAATGTTTCTATATCTGTTCTCGGTTTGGGTGTATGTTGTTTATGGCATCTACGACACAAGGAATCCAACTATCCGACTATGAGTGTTTTACGGTAGCGTAATATTTATATTGACTTCGTAGAAAAGAAAAAGATTAGTTTTTTATTCTCAATATATTGCATATAATCAGGCAGCAAGTAAGAAAGAATCCTCCAACCAAAACGATGAGTGGATTTTCCTCTTGCAAGAGCATGGTGACCGACTACACATATAATAATACCAGTAATAATATTAGTGGTATATTTAATATAATCTTTATACGAAGTTTACCCCTTCGGCTGTTATGAGATCATTTTTGCCGACTTTTGATTCAGGTAAGTATTCTAAACCGCCCCAATATAACCACAAGCAATAGTTACATACAAATGAACTTAGGTCTTTTTTTATTTATTTATTACTAGTTGTACCCGGCGCGTGTTGCTACGCTTATCAAAAAAACAACATTTCGACTGTAACTCATCAACCATGTGTCCGATCGTTATAATTTTGGTACCAAAACCTTTTTCAAAGAATTAGAAATAAAGTTGCTAAAAAAAAAATAACGCCACACACTCATAACCCCACATTAGGATACCCTGTGTCGGGGTGCCATGGACAACACACAATAACAATTACACGTACACCCAGGCTGAGAACGGAAAT
>DWJN01000994.1:0-19994 GCA_018248895.1 Carystus phorcus
CACAGCTTAACAATATGTGTTGGTGACATTCGTATCTGTATAACGGTGAGCACTCATTTACACCGGTTCATCTTCCATCTTTGGCGTTACAAAATTGTGCCTTATCGTGCTTGTACTAAAGTCTAATTTGTGATAATGTATTTTAATGATGAAGGCTTCTGGCCGAGGAGGGTCGAACGATGACGTGACTTCTGTACCAATAAACGCGTAAACCTGTTTAGGCTAGAATGGTTGTGCGTGGAAGTTGAATTTGTGAATTATTATAATCGTAAACTATGCATTCTTAATCATCTTCATATTCTCTATTTCTCTATGTAAATATGTTTCGATGGACTCTGAGTTTATCACTAAGTGATGATATGTTTGTAAAACGATTTTCCTACTTGTTCGATTGCATTAAATAATATTTTTTATCAAGCTTGTTTGTAGAATTAATGAGTGTAAACTTAAATCTATTATAATTAAGGGCTTGGCATTTCCGAGAACAGACGAAATGTGAAACCTAAACATGATTTCCGCGAGCCACAACGCTTAAAGTAAATTCGCCTAGAGCTGCAGGTGTCGGCGTTAAAAACAAATACTGTGAAATGTAGCAATATTCATTGTATTTGTTTGTATATAAATAGAAATTACGTTTATAGCGAATGAAAACCTCTAGCGGGGCGTGTAACCAAAACGGTAGCGATTTATAGTAAAGATTTACATATGATTCATCAGAACAACATAGAGATTACATATCTTCAGTGGCTGTGTCCGAACGTGTTAAATTTCGCGAGTTAACTGCAGATAGCGTCTAACGAAATTGTAGTTACTGCTACCGGAGAGAGTTGATATTCTAGACAGGAGCAAACTTTGTATGATAGTCCAAGTTACATTGCAGGTCCATTTTCATTTGCCTTTACCGCTCAGATAGAAGATAAAAACAACACTAAAACACACAGTGCTCACGATACAAAATCCTAATTCATAAACTGTTTGTCATTACTTATTCAACCTCGACGTCGTATTATAGTCATTTTAATATCATTAAATGATTGTCAATGGGTGAAAATTTTGTACATTACCCATTGCAAATCTCGTTACGGAAAAAATAAAATTAGGTACGTACTACAACTTTCTGGGTCAAAAAAAAATGTAGCCATGTTATTTTATTGCTAATTCATAACTTTACTCATTTTATTTGATACATAATGAAATCAGACTTCATCAAATCAACTTCGTCAAATAAACGAAAACAAAAAAAAACAACAAGTAATTCGGCCCGACGTACTCCGGTTGTAAAAATATGTTTCACGTTAGTTATATATTTACTTGTATATGCTCAACACCCAAACTGATCTAGTTCTGCAATAAATTATGCTACTATCTTGTATATCTAATCCATATGACTTGTAAATAGGACATAATGTGTGTAACATGTCACAGATTCCGACCGCAACATTCCACGATTCGCTACGTTCATGGACTGGTTTGTTGTTTGCGTCGCGATAATATGCAAAATATTCTTCTATTCGCCTATAAAACGATTTGTAATATAATTCATGGTTATAAGTAGGCAAGTAGTATAAATATTTCGGTTGAAAAGTGATTGAATAAATACTAAACTGATCTCGACGAATATGATGTAGATATTTTATTAACGCAATATACTGAATTATTTTCGAAAAAGCTACTGCTTTTTTCCATGAAAAACCTTATAAGTGTTGACTATTCTTCTCTTATATCTTTCAACATGTCTTAGTGCGTCAAGTATGCAGCGTGTCTTCTCATACAGATACCATTAAGAAGTCTATTGTCGAGTTAAATATTTGTTTTTCTTTAGTAGGAAATTTATTACTACATATAAAGTAAAACAATAAAACACAGCGTATAATTCAATGATGTACCATATTTGTACTTACATAAATTCACGAACGTATGGATAATATTTTAACAGATAAATGTGAATCATTCTTTAAATCATATCTTAAAACAACAATGCTTCTTGAGTCACGTATTTCTCATTACATTGTTTTCGTTCAATAACTACGAAATAATTTCTCAACAACTTTATTGAAGACAAAGAAAATTGATAAAAGTATTAAAAACGAATAAAAACATCTTCAAAAAGAAATATAGTAAAAGAAATGTTAATTTTAAGCGACGGTTAAGGATTTTTCACATTTTATAACGCTATGAGTATTCACGATGTAAATGCTATGAGTATTCACGGCTGAACATAGAAGAAACGCCATAGTTTTGGAGCCTGGAGCCTGAAGCTTGGTAGCAACCGAATGTAGGAGAGACGCCATAGTTTTTTCCGCTTTTCTATAGGATGCCCTCAATGACGTTTGGACTCGAGGCTGCGCGGATGTCCCACACAGCGTGAAGTTTGTTAAAACAAACTCGCATCAATGTGAATAGGCTACATACGTACATAACATTTACACCATGAAGGCTAACTAGTAGTCAAGTTGTCAGTACGCACTCGCATCATTTAAATTCCATTGTCGTTGAATACGGATGATCAATCTAGCAATCATTATGCTCTCTCGGTATGGAGACCTCGTCAAGCGTTACCCCAACTTGTAATCATTATAATTATCTATGTTTAAACAGAATATTCTAATAATGTTCCATTGAGATAATATAAAAAGATGCCTGAAGTGTAACAAATTACAGATTTATTTCATCTACTTACAAATACTTTTCGCTCTTTCCTTCTTGTCGCGTGTACGTTCTTACACAAATTAGTTCTGCATTGAAGCTAATTCGTTCTATGTTTTCATAGTTCAAGATGTTACGCTGAAAGCATAACTAAATAATAAGTGCAATGCGTGAATTATCGGCACGAGCCTTGGAATGTTAGAAAAAGTAAAAATGTCTCTGCCAAAGGGTTTGCGGGCAAATGGCGGGAGAAAAGATGTGACGTGGAAAAGATTGCTTCGTCAGGCACTTGATTGATTACACGTACGTACGCGCAGTATATACATATGAATACCTATAAAACTAGTAGTATTATGCTTATAGATACTAAGTCATTAACTCAGAGTTCTACTAGAAGGTTTTTGTGAGCAGTCTTACTCCGGCATTCATGTTTCTAAGAAATCACAAGATTACAAAGATTGATTTAATGATGTAATGGATTTAAGATGTTCAGAGTAAATCCACAAGAAATTTCAAAATCAAATGAAAATTACTATAAATATATGTGCTGCCAAAATCTTAATTGAATTCAAAGTCATATATTAAACGTAACTATTAATTTTTACTATTAGAATAACGAAACAAAGAGTCTGTGAATTCGTTAACCTCCAAATTCGTCTCATCGTTGAGGTAACAGAGCAATATCGCCGATGTTCCCACAAAAGGCATGGATTTAATTGGTGCACGCAATAGCCCTATTAATCTTCTACTTATGAAATAATAAATTGTTAACTTGGTATCACGGTTATGGTTTTATTTAAAATTAACTTTACACAGGAAACTTTCTAATAAAATGTTAATAAACATTGCTGATTCAGGTTCATACAAAAACTGTCGCCTGACTTTTTAGTATTTCATGTTATTTATGTAAATCTCAGGTCATTTTTAATATAAAGCCAACATATGTAATGTACTTACATAAACTATAATTTTTCGTTTTTACCTTAACGATATATTCAATACAGCACAAATATTTACTTGAAATGTCATGTTTCTTTAAGGATTTTAAGCGTGATTTAAGTAAAAATTTTCATTAATTATTAAATGATAGTATTTACGTAGTTTGTGACATCAACTAACGCGATTTATTACGAATATTATGAGTACCTAGGCGACTTACACACGAGATGTACATACGTTTTTGGATGACAAGTTTGGTTTTTATCGTCTATCGTACTGTTCTATACTAGTAGGTACTATAATGCATACAAGCAATTTTGCGTAGTGGTGAAACTGATAAGTGAATGATGTTATTTATTTTACTGCAGTAACCAGATATTTAGTTAGGCACCATTTTTGGACCGATAGCTCATAAATGATATATTGATTATTGCAATTATCATTTCAATATACTCGAATCGAAAATGAAAATCAGAAGTAAGTTGACTTTCTAGTTAATATGATGTGTAATATCGTTAAGAATAATGTACTCCATGGTATATATTATGTACTTTACGTATATTGATGTCATTCGTGAGAGTTAAGCCTTAGTAAAGCGCAATTTACTGCGACATGATAACGTCATAAGCTTCGCTGTCTCGCTGTACTACAAGTAGATAGGGTTCATCAACGTCGTTGGTTCTCGGAACTAAAGTGAAGTTGATGTCGTTTTTATCTCGAGCCCTTTACTCTTGTGTTTGCTGTATCTTTATCGCTTCCGTATGTTGGCGCAATAAGCTTGAGCTTGTTTGATAACGAATCAGGTTAGCGTGAGTTTATATCTGCAATATGATTCTAAGCCTGTAACTTAAAATGTATAAAAACAGTTTCACTTTATAGTAGTGTGAATCGTGTCACAATCAGGTCCCAGAAATTTACGTTTGGAAGTATATAAAAATGTGTACAATCTCCAAATGGTAGGGCGACTAACCAACGAGTTATCAATGCGGCGTAAACCATAAAGCGTAAAACAAGTCGTTCTGGGCTTCGGTTGTGACACAGTTTATACTACTTGGTTGAAATATAAGTAAATCGATTTCTGGCGATGAGCACCTTTATATTATATTAAACAATAATTTGTTATTGTGCCTAGTAATATTGCCGTTGGGTCAGTTATCGTACAGATGCCTAAAAATTAATATACATAATAATATACTGCATATTTAAGCTCCGAATAAATATAACGATTAGTAATGTTTGGAAACACAGTGTATTATTTTTCTATTCCATCTAAAAATTTGGCTAGATTTACCAGGTTTGGGCAACACTAGTCAGAAATATTTTACTTCACGCCATCAAAGACTGAGCCAGTATTACTGGTGGTTGTGTGCAAAACGAATACAGATTTAGGTATTGTTCGATGTTTCGAGTAAGAAGCTTGCAACAAACATTGACACACAAATATCTGGTAGATTTCAAAGAACGTTTGTTAACGTATGAAAGTTCGCCTGCGCGGCGTATGGTTACTGTTTCTCTCAATAAACTTTTGTTATGACTGTGCCCTGGTTATTCGTGTACGTAACATGGAAATACGAATAGCATAAGCCTATTTTGAAGTTACACATCACAAGACTGGAAACGTTTAAGCTGGCGTACTGCGTATAGTAAGTATCAATATATTGATTATATCTTTCTCGTTCGTGTAAATTGTAAGTTGCGCAAGTGCGAGCGAGAAGAGCGAGGTGACATCAGGAGTGGTTCCTGAATGTTATGGCTCTACGACGGTGCATAGCGCGTCTCTAAACACTCTTTGAACAGGTGCACGTGTGCTCACAAGATATTTTACTAACTATACATAGACTATTCTACTCACGTCGCTGGCATGACGTTACTTTCGGTGCCTTCTATTAGCAATCGCAATATTTTTTTGTCGCACTCTAATTGATTTTCGGTTTATGTTAAGTAAAGTAAATATGCTTTATTACGATCCCAGTCGTTCCTCTGATTGTAGGTTGTAAATGACTGTCGTGATCGCGATGTGGAAGCAGCTTGTGAATGCAGTATAAACATTAACGCATGCTGATAAATGCGATCTCGTTAGTTTGATGGAAGTTGCGCGATGGCGCGAGCTCATCTCGGTCAAGATTAATGCCTCGTACGTGCATATCAGCGGTAGCAATTTTTACAATTATTATTCATATATGTACATGGATTTTATATTCAATTGCATTTTCATATTCGTCAGTGATATACAATGTAATATTGAATTGAATAAGTATAGTGTTGTTTTGTATGGATGTATATTATTGAAAAAATAAAACAGAACTAAAAATTGAACTTCTTGAAACATTCGATACCCGGGATCGAACCTGAGCTTCCTGGATGAAAGTCAGGTATCCTTAAGATACTAATTACATATAATTTACACTCTACACAAAGTATCTCTACACAAATTCTCTACACAAATTATCTACATAATTTTTAATTTCACAGTAGGTGCTTCTACGAGTATATGTATTGACTCAAATAGCTGAATTTTCATAACTTTTCGCGGTGAAATCGTCAGTCGTGTTGTATTTATATACAGCATGTTTTTGATAGGATTGTTATTCATATCAGTACGCAGTTGCTTTAGTTTTCATTTTCAATGTGATGCACGTATCTTGTCCGGGATAATATGTTTATGCGTATTTAATTTCGTGACATGGATCGTCGGACGGCCGCAGTCGAGAATATGAACTACTCAGTTGGAACATAATAAAACAATTCGTGATTTGTTTATGCAGTGGGAACCGGGAGTGGTAGCAAACATCGATATTTTATACAATGTTTAGTTAAACAAAACATGTATTATAGTAATTCAAGTACAGTTTAAGAGTTTTATTATTCATTAAGAGTTACGATGAATATTAATTTTTCAGTAAAGTTTCAGTTTTTTATTTCATTTATAAGGATTTGTTTATTTTTACACAATTTTTAAATAACGAAAACGAGGCTGCAGGCGACATTGCCTGGGCTATTGCTCAGCGGGTACCGTTACGAGCAAGAGAAATTAGTTTTAATTTAACCTGGATCTAACAAAATTTTATTAACACTAATTTATAGTCAAGATTTAGATTTCCCGTCACGTTCGTTAGCTCTTAAAGTATGATACAGCCAGGTTATGCCTTTAAAAAACATCATAGAGTAATCAATATTGTGAGAGTCAAACTATTTGTATGCTAACAAATACGTACGTCGTAGTCACAGTAGTAGATACGTGAGACTGGAGTAAATTATTTTTTACAGAGAAACATGCGCATATTTGTATACCTGCCTTAATAAAATAGTGAATTTGCATTGTCGTAGATACGAGTACTACCTGGGTTAAAGTATACACTTTCTTAGATGTTATAAGATTCTAGTTATCTGAAAAATAGGTACTTCGACTTCTAATTTCTATTTGTAGTAATTCAAATAAACGAAACAGTTCATTTTTTGGTTTTAAAATTATTTAGAATCTTAAAATTACTTTTCTTCTTTCTTTTCTCCGCATTGGGTTTTTAAAATTTCCACAGACTGTCTATAAAAAAAATGATACATCCACATTTTGCAGTATTCATTGCATTTATTTGGTGTAAAATTAAATACCTATAAGCAAAGTAAACAAAAACAAATAACGATGACAAAGTAGCTACTAGCATTTATGAGTTAAGTACGCTATTATTTATTTCAGTATAAACTATGACATTGGATCTTGAAATTATTTGTACAATGGAGGGTGTTAAAGCCAACGTTATTGTCGAATATACTGGATGATAATTGGAGTAACGAATCGTGCGGTTTTTGTCTGATCACCTGCGCCGGCGACATTCCGTCGTGTGCTGCCCCGCGCGGCACTCCAGCCATTTCCGACAGACACACATCGCTCTTCTTCTGCCCATTCCAATATCAATAAATATTTATCGCAGGACCTGTAAATCGATAACAACGATGATATTGACGCATTGTCACATCTTGCTAACGCAAATATAAATCTTACCTTAACCTTAGTGAAAATATTTAACTTCATTTTTTCGTATTCCAACATATTGCTATGTAGTTTATGTAAATGATTTTTGGATTACGAGGCTATTACTATATGAAAAAATGTTGCAGATGTGACCAGACACATTAGTCGTGAATAGTGTCGAAGTGAAGTTTCTTTTTTATTTAATCGGACGAAAGAACAGGCGGGGCACCTGATAATCATGTGTCACACACAAACACGTTGCCAGGAAAACGTCTTTACGGTAGTTGCATACAGTTAGCGTGGCGTCTACCGCTAGTCGTTGCGTTGCTCCTGAGTCTTAAAAAGTCGTCCATGTATGAATAAAGATGCAGTATTATACAAATTTAAGTCCGCGATTGTTGTTGTGTAAAAAATGTAACGCTCTTCATATGTGAATAGATATTAACATCACTAATAACAAGCATGCATCGCTCGTAGTTCTTAGCCAACGAAATTAACGAATGTTTGACTGATTCACCTGCATAATAACCGATTCGGGGGCTGACTCAGTAGGAATGGTGAGTGTGAGGCGCCAAGACGCAGCGTCACGGGTCGCCGCCTCCGGAAGGAACCTCGTGGGAACCGTAGACGCACACGAGACACCCTTCTGCGATCCACCTGTGTTATTAGATCATTATAAATTGTAATTAGCGGTTTATTGCGCCTTCAAGTAGTATATTTCCCAATTCATATTAGATTTTATGCCGGACTGATGGGTATACACGTGAAATTTCAATTGCCTGTACCGGTTCTTTATTAAGGCCATTCTCTAATGTTGCCTCTATAACACTATAGATAGATCCATATTTATATTATTTATACACTAACTTCATCACTGTTATCCTTGGAATAATTTCTACCCTTACTCTGTCCAATTCGCATTATAATGCATTAATTAGTTCCCCGTTTAGTTTATAGTTGTATTTGGTTGGGTGAATATGGGTGGTGGATGATCACACAGTCCAGAGTATAAATGGGCATTAAACTTTAACTCTCCTCTCATATTTTGTCCTGAAAGGTTATGTCAGGTCTTCAGGTCTTTCGGGTTTATCTTTTCTTTCAAATTAATCTCGAACGTTTTTAGAGTAAGATGAAAAGCTAATATGGCCTGTGTAAATTACGAGAGACTAGATCTCTGCAGTGGATCAATGGTTCAAATGGTTCAAAGACAACTTTAATTAAAATACGTCTAAGTTTTAAACAAAAAGAACTTATATGAAAAACTCATCGGACTTTCGTGTAACAAACGCAAAATCCCACGGTACGATCCGAATGGTTGGTTTATTTTACTGGGTCATTTCCATTGCATTAATAATAGGCGCTTCTCACTGTATCCGTCACGGTTCACGAGCGGGCTGTCTTAGGGAATGAGTATGTGTGCTCAACAATAATAGTTGTAATTTTGTTGTTTAATATATCTGTGGGTTGTGGGTGGCTTTTAGTGAAGGTTTCTTGGTAAAAAGAATTCAGCACATAATAAATTTTGTTACACAAGAAACATGTATTGTACTTAACTTTTTAGGCATAACTTTTGTAAGATATCTTATAACAGAAAAAGGCATTTTCTATCGGATCAAATTGTTAATCTAAATTATTCTAGGATCAAATTAAACTCTTTTAAGAGGAGTTTATTGGCAAAGAGTCCTGTTGTTGTTGGCTCGGACTGGATTTGATTATGGGTATGTGCCTCACCTTAAAAAGTATTAGATCAAAAGTACATCTTAGTTAAAAAATAAGAAAAAGTATTCTTTAACCTTGTATAGATAGTCCTCAGTTGTTGTTATATTTAAATGCAATAATAATATAACCTTAAGAACATTATATAGTTCCGAGACAAACTTTTATTAGAGACTATGTATGTATAAAAAATGAGGTCATTAATTTGGTAGTCAATTTGCATAATATCCGGGGATCCGAGGTTATATTCCCGAATGGGGTAAACATTAATGTGTTACAGTGTCCGTCGTAACTGCTTGTGGTCTTTCGATGTGTATAATTTATCTATGTATATCGGCCGCAATACCAGGAGTCCTAGAGAGTGAATGTTTTTTTTATTTAATTGTTATATTTTACAAAAAATAATTGCATTCAAACACCAAATACAACTTTTGGAACTGGCATTACAATAATAACGTAAGTGTTTCTATACCGTTATTTAAATAATGTTAATATAATTGGAATTCTATTCAAGTTACATAGTAAAACATTACATAATGGTATCATCATGGGAAAAGACTAGAACTATCTAATCTGTTGGCGTTTTGAGAGGAAATGGAGAAATCATGTCATAATGTCAATTTTAAATAATTTCGTCATCATAATAATATGGTTCGTGGAATCTAGGACCACCGCGAGTGTCCGGAAATGTTTTACTTGTCGAATCTCGTCTAATATCCAACTTCCTACCCAACTTTGCCCATCTCTGGTGGTAGTACGAAAACTAACGATAATATAATAGTGGAATAAGCGGCTTATACGTCCGTTTTATTGTAGACATTTGTTTTATAAATGAATTGTGAGAAAGCTTTGTATGTCATGTCATGTGCAAATGTATCCATTGTGGATCTCATAGAGGGAAATACGGGGCTACACGTGTGAAAAGTATGATCTGGATCGCTTTTACTACGATGCTAATGATATGTACTATGAGTTAATGGCGTCACTAGCAGGCCAGGGAATCGTTTTACAAACAACATGATTGTTTGAATATAAAACTAGTTGTTGCCTTGTCTTCTGTATTAAATACACGCATTAGCTCTTGTGTAGTTTTAATCATCTTTACGTTACAATTATATCTATTGTGTAGGTAAAAATCATGTTAGTCATACAATTGCTTAGAAGTTACATAATTCCTATTAAAGTCACCAATGAATACATATTCTTCGGACACAAACATTATATACCCACTGTTTTGTGATTTAAAACAATAGGTTGTTTAAAAAAGATATGAAAAGGAAGAAATTTATTACAGATATATTTAATCGAACTTTCTTATGAATATTGTTAGAAATTGGAAGTCGTTTAGATTTCAGTAAATGAATCTTAAAAAGGGGTTGATTCTTGTGTTCTGGTATTACTTTAGAGAATGTTTCAAAAAGTCTTAGACTTAATATTTACGTCCTTTATAAGTTCTTCTTGTTTTATTTGTATAGACTATTGTTAATTATTAATATTTTGCTCTGTATATTTAATAATAGTATAATTACCGATACGCGGCGATACTACCACATCCGACATCGTTTAAACCGTATTAATTGCTTCGGCGGCCCTTTGGACACACCTGGCCAAGCTTCTCTTTGAATACAATTCACCGAGTTGCCTCATGCTTCATTGCCTCTTGTTGTTTTTACCACATTTCGTATAAAGCCGGCCATTGTCATAAATCAGTTCAAAACATGAACCGTTCGTGGCTCAAAACCATTCTAACAAGACATCTAATAACAGCCAGTAATTTTCTCATTTTTTAATTAAGTGTAGGTTTTTGTATTTATATCGAAAACAATTGTACACGAAATAAACCTATAAATAGTTTAATTTGATGCTAACGTGGAACAATAAAATATACTAAAAATAAGATAAATAATAATAACTATTTGGACACAATTTAAAAGGCATCTACTAAGCACTGTGATTCTTGTAAATGTGTATACAGATGATGGCTACTTGAACATAGGTACTTAATAATGGCATTTATTTGTAAAACATTAGCGAATTTGTATGCATGCATCACCGCTACCTGATTATGTAAATGTGGATACTGCCTAGTGTAAGGGCATGACTAAAGGTTAATGTTAACATTTACATAGTTTGCCTATGGTTAATACGTGTGTTAATTTTTTGCAAACGCATTAATTTTTTGTGATGTCAATGGGAATTTAATAACTAATATTGTAATAATGGCTAATATCATAATTTGCTTCTCAAAGTTTGGTAAACCGTAGTATAATTTAGGTGGGTATGATATTTTTTAATGTAGATGTACCTAGTGTATATTTTATTGCCCCGTATTTGACAACTTTCCTAAGTCGGCCTTATATTTTATTGGCCTTTATATGATCATACCTGAGATGGCTTTATATTGAAAAACTATGTTCATAGTAGGTACGCTTAGGGTTGACTTTTAAATTGTGATTATTTTTCCACTATTATTAAGATTATTTGTGCTGTGTTAATAACGTCTGTCACACAGTTTGAGTACCGTCGACTAAGGTAATTAAGGTCACGTCAAACGGTATGCATTGATTCATTCCTCGTTGTTCTGTTGTTTAGTTCCATGAGCCCATCGGAAATTTAAATTATTAGTAGATTTAACTGACGTATGTACTTAGGTATTAGGTATTGATCAGGTACATAAGAGATTTTTTATTGAACGGCTTATTACGAGTACTAACATGCACAACAGAACATTATTGATTAAACATTTATTTTTATAATTAAGTCAAACCCGTGAATAAATGTCTACCGCAAAAGATGGATGAATATCTGTTAGAGTGATTATAGTCCTATTTGAGCTTTGTTACAAATTGTATTACTCTTTATACGCTGGATACATGATAGTAAGTAAAAATGTTATCTGAAGTGTCAATTATTATGCTGAAATATTGTATAGGTACGTTAAAGCGTCATAATCACGAAAATTTTAATTGACTTTGAGTTGTTCAGCAAATAGCTTTTAGTGTTCGTTGAACCGTAACCACGACCCGTGTCTTCGACTTGATGACTCACCCTTCCTGACCGAGGATTTGACTTCATAACCACCACAGAAAAAACCCATTGTTCGAGAGAACTTACTCGTGAAGGAACGTTAAGCTTATTGTATCCTTAGTTCAATTTTCAACGGACTTTTTCCGACGGCTACATCATTGTCGTAGTAGGTCACCGTCTGGCAAAGAAATACGAATTGTTAAATTATACTTTTCGAAATATCGGATGTTAAGGTTACTCAAAACATTGCGGTATATAGCATTACCATTATTCGTTGTAGATTTTTAGTTCCTAAGGCCTTATATAATAACATATAACTTATTCGTTTTAACGTGAGTATCATTTTTGAGCATTTTTCTTTTCAATGTTATTATATTTAAACTAAAGCGTCATTTTTCAAATATACCTAATACATGAATTTGTTCGACGCAACTACGAGTAAATTTAATTTGATCATCTAAGGAAGTCGGGGTCCGTGAAGACGTGGGAAAGCCCAGCGATCCAAGACGCTACTCGCAACGATCTAATTATCACAGGTGCTCGGTCAAAGGTTCCACATTATAACCATTCATGTTTTGGATCGTCCAAGCAGTTCATTAGCAAAGCTGTAATAAGGAAGTTTTGACTTTGTTCCTGAAGCAAAGCATTAACCTGAGAGGTATAATTTTATTGTAACGATGCTTAAATAACCGCTCTCTTTTTGCAGTCTACGGACCGGACTATTTGCCATAGCATCATTCTGTTTGTGACAAACATCGCTGTTTAGAAGAATAGTAAAGAAGTATTTTAAGATTTTTATTAAATTTATTTTGTAAACTGTTACCATGGATTACTCTATTTTATTGTTATTTAAAATGTGTTGTTATGAACTTTTATTTCTGATACTATAGAGAAAGGTGGTCTTGGTGAAACGAAATTTTTTTCAACATATTTGACATATTTGATGTTAGTTGCAAGAGCAACTAACAAATTATGTTAACTTGACCGTTTTATTTATTACTTCAGTTGCAAAATAATCATTAAAATGTGCTATTATTTAAATAGGATAATGCATAGTTCAAGACAATTCTGTAGATCCATTCTAAGCGTTAATAAAAGAGTTTTTGAAATCGAACGGAGAGTGTCAATAGACTGATTTACGTTCAAAGTTACATATGTACAAAGTAACAAACTATCTCTTTATGATATTAATATACATTACACCACCAATCTTAAAATGCATACGATGACCGTACAAAATAACTTATAGTAAACAAATGTGTCACGCTGTCATATTTACGAGTTGAGTTATTATTTTATGACGTTGTTGTAAAAAATGGTATAGCAGTAGCTGTGAGCAGTAGTTGCGTCAGTGTTGTAGAAATGGAAAGACATGGGCGCAATTGTATCGGTTTATGGCGCCGGTAACTGTGGGATCGCGGTCGCTTCCAGCTTCCCGCTTGCTCTAATCTATTTCTATTTTGCGGTTAATACAGTATCATATAAATCGTATACATGGTTGCAACCTTCTAAAGTATTTTTTATTGTCCATATTTTAATAATGTAGACGCGAAAGTATTACACATAAGGTAACATTCTGAAAAAACTATTTCTTAACCGACTTCAAAAACTTCTCAATCCGTCTGTATTTTTTGTTAACAACGTTTAGTCATGTCATTATATTTCTAGCATAAAGGCGATCGTATTATATTATTTGTGCAATCTGCTTAATTTTGTATGTATTTGTTTAATTTGTCTGTGCGTTTGTTCCCGCTAATCTCAGAAACAAGTGACTATTTTGAATGTAGTTTTTATTTTAGTATTGTAATAAGTTTGATTTCAGTTTGATTACCTGTTTGTTCATTAAAGTAACAAAAATAATAATTTAAAGAACCCCCTGAAAATTGAGGATATAGGAAAAATGTAAAGTTGATATGAATTCAACTTTTAGCTAACATTGGATATTTATTGTGGTTGCATTTCACTGGGTACTACTTCATTTACCAAAATTCTGCTTTTAGGTTATTCTTCTAAGTTAGTACTTTCGTTCACTATCCAAGGCTCCATAGACATGCAGAGATGGTAAGCAGAGGCTTATCATCACACAAGATAGTAGTCAAGCATTAACGTGCAAAAAAAGTTACATAGTGTAAAAAAAAAAGAAAAACAAGAGTTACTTGCTATTTTCTTATAAATGTACATAGTTGTGTTTTTGTTGGTGTTATATATAAATGTATGTATTTACAAGAGGTGTTTGTTCGTTTATCTACGGTAACATAACTCTCGGGTGTATGTAACGTCTCCCACGGGCCCCGGCTGACGCCTTCGCGCCCAGACCTGTACCACCGATCGCCGTGAGAAGTATCAGCAGGTCGCGCTTCACGGACTATCGTTACGACACGAACCACCACATTAATAATTAATTAATGGATTATGGGTATTTTGAAATATGCAGTTCAACATTTTATATTCGGAATATTTTTTTTATGGAACGTTAATTAATTTTACATACTGATCTAGTTGTGATTACTTATTGATTGCATTATAGGTTCATCAAAAATAGCGCTTATTTTTTTGTGAATAGCTGACAATTCAGCTACAAGATTGATTGATGTCCAAGTGCAACCATGACCATTTACCATCATGTAGCACATCTGTTTTGGTAAAATATATAAAAAAATGAAAAAAGGGAATCTACTAATTCCGAATTTTAAATCGGAGCTACATTTTTTTTGCGATATAAAAACATTTATTTTAGTCTATTCTACGAAAAAAACACTTTATCGTGTTATTACCATACCAAACAATTATTATCAAAATAAAGTTTTGATTCAGCATGATGGGAGAATTATCTTTTTAACCTATCTACATACAAACTAGTTCTAACGTAATTAATAGTGCTACGAAATTGCAACCCCAAAAAGTTAAATTTGCTAACTCAGAAAGTAAGAGTGGCTGGAACTGTGCAATAACAACGTATTCAAACGAAAACTCAATATGAAGCAAAATTTGTTGGCCCTGTTGTTGATAACTTGATTATTTTTGTAAAACAGATGCTCCATTTAAAAATAGATGTGAAAGGACCATTAAAATCGTTATTCAAATATTTTTCACAATTCATTAATGAGTATGAGTGCCTGTCTTATTAGCACGTGATATTTCTCACAGAATTTTCTCACTTGAATGAACTTATCAGCAATCTGTAAGCATTGTTAGGTTTTTGTGTACTCTTTCGCACCCAGTAAACTCCTGCATATCAAGTTTAAAATCTAAGTTATATCTTTGCTTAATTGTAATCGCAAAAATGCTGCAATGCCTAGGAAATGTTAGTTGAATCACTACTTACATAGTCTGAAAGTATTTATTTGTCGTAAACGCGTTAAACTTTCTAGGCTTAGACTTTATAGCAGTTTCTAATATAAGTACATTACGGATACCTACTGTGATATATAAGAAATGTTAAGGTGTACAAAATAAACATGTAACATTCATAAAACGCTTGATAAAACAAGTAACTATTTTGCCTGTGATAGTATTTGTGAACGTAAATGTCATGTTTCCTGACGCGAAGCGAAGTCGAGTTACTATGTAATAAACATGATACTTGGCGGCGTATTAGTCGTTCTACAATATACAAACATAAAATATTGAGGTTTATGTATATATTATTCATGGTCAGTTAATGATTCGACTTTGTGCTACCTTTCGGATTCTTTAACTACTTTCTACTGAATGCGACCAATAGTTTTAAAAGAATGAAATTTTTAAGCGTGAAAAGAAATCGGCTCATGTAAATTTAAATGTATATACGAATACTGTTACACTTTATCTGCCTTAATAGTATTAGTACAGCTAATACAATGGAAACCCATTATAGTATCTGATTGGAAATAAATGATCATTTTGAGTGGGACTGATAATAAAATGTAAATGAGTTTACAGTGGGCTATTGCCTGGGCGTTAACCTGTCCTCACTCGGCTGTACAATGAATTCGGGGCCAAAAGAAATCTCACAAATAACAAACATTACAAACAACTTTATTCTACTAAAATGAATAGTTTAGAAGTTCGAATACTTTTTTGTTTGTCTTCATTCATATAAAGAAATTTGGCTGTACTTACTTACCTTCTGCGCTTTTAACGTTTTAAGTCTATACTTGGTTTCCTAGCCTCCCATTTTTTTAAATATTGGACTTTCTTATTCAATTTTCTAATTCTTTTTGTTAATTATCCCGTTACAAAGAGCAAACTCCAAGTTTCTAATTAATCCGACTAAAACTATGTTTATTGATGCACAAACTTATCCTTCACTTTACCTCTTCATAAATGTAGGCCCTATATATTTTTTTAGTACTTCCCTGGCAACAAGCCTTTACAAGCTTTAATGATTTTAGGTTGCATGTTCGAATAGTTTCTAAATCATAGAAACAAAGCTACGGAAATATCATCTACACTCTATATAATATTCTTTCTTATACAACTAACTAAGTACATTGAAAAGGGTTTATATCTTTTGATATATTTCATAATATTTATATATTTAGGGGTTATAATCTTTTGATATATTTCATAATATTTATGCTAAATCATAGTAATCAAGTTAGCGACGTTATAAAAGGGCACCATCTATGTTCAGTCCAAGCCAACCCCTGTTGGTGGTGTATCTTGCTGAACAATGGCTGAGACTGACGCCAGGTCCCTCGTTCTTGGAGGTCTTTGGGCCCTGCACCGCTCAGTTATATCCGAATTTATTCATTTTGGTAGATTTTCACCCCGTAACTAACCATCACCCTCCTAATAAAGTCAATCATAAAACGTGTTTTGGTGATTATGTATAAGTTTATTTACTCCTAAGAATCTATATACCTACGTACTTCTGTTAACATTATATAAATGTCAGATTACCATAATATTATGCATTTCTGAAGAAGCTACGTAGAACTGTTGCAAAATATTGAACAATGAGTGATACGATACCGTGAGAAGTGAATGATGTTTACGCACTGAGGTTCGTTTAGACTGAAACTCATTTTTGACGAATGTAATCAATTATTAGTAACTACAACCTGCTGGCACCTACTATTAAGCGATGTATTAATCTCAATTTTTATCCTAAACAGAGGTCTAGTTTCCTTTTAATAGAACCAGAATGAGAAGAACAATGTGTGTTTTGTTAGAGAAATGAAATTAATTTCAAATTTAATCTTACACACCTTATGACGCTTTGAGCGGCCGACATGGACACCCCAATAACATAATCACTAACACTTCCGACCGGAGAGTGAACATTTATCTGTCACTCTATCTGTCGTAAATGCCTGCCCCGCCCGAGAATCGAACCTGAAACTCTTTCTTCTCAGTATTCACTATAACTAGGCGACCTGTCACGTCGTCCTTTCAAAATCGTGTAACAATTCACGCCATTGAAAATGGTGTAGAGCACTTTCAGTAGTAGGTTTATTGGTCTAGATTTATTGTAGGTCTGTGATTATAAAACTGTATATTGTATTTTTTGTGTTTACTTGTTTACGTTCATAACGTTGAACAATATTACTGAATCACTCACAATTGACTTAAAACTTAATAATTAAAGTTACGTTAAAAACATACGTATAGTGTTGTAGGGAAAATAAAAAAAAAATCTATAATCTTGTAACAAGTGCGAAAACATATAGAAGGAATTGTACAAGAATTATCATAGCAGATATTTGAAACAATACCTTCGGTGCAGCTAATGAGTTTGACCATAAATGCACTCTGCAAGGTGTCAATATGTGAAAGCTCGCTAATCTGAGAAATCGTTGTGACAGGAACAATAGGCGGTTCAAGTCACGACACCCGATTGTAATATCGTTCAGTTGTCGGATTTCTTCAAATTTATAACAATGGAGTGGGAGTGTATATCTAACAGATAAACAAGAATTACCGCATTTGACGCGATTGCGTGACAACGTATCGATTAATCACAGACATATTACTCGTAACAGCAGAATCTGCAGATGTGTACGATCGTTGTGTAACACCTGTTATCTTTTCACTATCATTTCTAAGAAAATTTGAAACTATAGAATACAAGAATTGGTACACACAAACCACCCCATTATCTACTGATAAATATAATTAGTTACTTTTGCAATGTATATTATAAAGATTTCGTTTACAGATTTCGTTTGTGGTCATTGAATATCTATCTACATAATATTATTTAACGTACTTATTTGAAAATTACAAATATAATTTAGTCAATCACCTAGTACCTACCTTAAAATTTATACTACTCCAATTTCAAGGAATGTAATGTTGTAATTATGCATTATGATAAAATACTATCTTAAAGTTAAAAAAATTTTAATGACGTGAGAACGTTTTCATACACATAAACAATTCTTTTTCATCAAAATTCTAATATGTATTGTGATGTATAAAACGATTGCTATCAATGGGTAAGAACAGCTTTTAAGTTATACTTAACTATCTTTCGATGTTTATGAATGTAGTCAAAAAGTCCAAGATGAAAAATACTTATTTTGCTTTATAATAGGTTTTATCCCAGGTCAAACACTTTCATATTTTTTTATTAAAAAACTACTACACCACTATAATATAAAATCACTATGTTACTTAACCGATTTCAACAAAGATAAATTAACAACAATTAGTCGAATAGTACGTAAATATTTATTACTATTGGCGCCAAATGGTCGCAAGCTTGAGCGATGCGAAGCGACGTGTAAAAGTGTATTGCTTGATAGTAACTTACAGGCGTACGAATCGATCGTTATAATATCTTACTGACTCTATACTTGCTGTAATGTTTTCATACCAATCTCTACCATATAACACACTTATGTATAGACTATTGATTAATGAAAGCTTCCAGAATGATTCCGGCCTATGTGACAACCTACTTATGTGAAAATTATTGACCTGTTGGTTTTTTGGTCGTAAAGATTATTTCATCCCCCCCTTAAATATTATAAAACTTTTTCTGTTTCTTTTATGCAGAATTATTTTCATAAGAGCATTTTATTGATTGATAAGCATATAGAACTACCTTCTCAAATGGTTTTATTGACATTCGTCATAAATCTTAATAGAACCATCTATAGACTGACTCTTAAATAGGAAAGCAAATTGATTGTACCAATTTGTATTAGGCTTCATCTACTCCTATATACTCACGTTATAATGAATTTATTTCACATTGTACTCGACTAGTTTTCTATATTTGGACAGTTCTTTAACGGTAAACGACTTTTTGAGAGTAGTTAGTACCTCTTAGCTCGAAACTGGTTTGGTTTTACTACGAGTTACTACGAAGTCAAACAACGTTTTAGAAGCTGTAGTCGACTTAAAAATTCATCTTATCTCTAAGGTTATACAGTTTAGTATATTTTTTACTTTCGAAAGGCTTCAACGCAGCGAGTGAAAGAGACAAGCTTATGTTTTGAAGAGAGTAGTGAACAAACCGGATTGATACTATGGGTTCTACGATACACAATATAGCCACCCGCTTCTCTCATGGAATTATTTATGTTGGTGGTGGTTGGACTTTTATGCTTTTAGCTTTTGACAAAAACGAGCACTAATAATAATCAGTTAGAAACGCGTTAAAACCTCGTTCGTAATCGACCCATTCAAAGACGCTCATCGCAAAAGGGACCGCGGTCCATTTTCCGAGTGGTCTGTTTAGCCCAACAACTCCTTATGTAGTAAT
>DWJN01000995.1:0-19981 GCA_018248895.1 Carystus phorcus
CCACAGTGCTATGACATGGGGTCCTTCAAGAAGCGGGTCCATCGCTTCCTTCTAGGCCGGCAACGCGTTGGTGACATATCCTAATGTCCATGGGCGACGGTGATCACTTACCATCAGGTGACCCATCTACTTGTTTGCTTGCTTACGACATAAAAAAAAAATTGTGAATAATTGGAAAGCTTTGAGCTGTATGTGGAGTGACGCAGTAAGATGTTGTTATCTGCTATTACAAAAATTATTATAATATTTTTTCTGCACACCTGCAAAGCTTCATGCAAGTCTATCTCGCTGTCCATAAATTTTTCTGGTTGGTCTGGAAACTTAATCCTCATCTCCCTATTTTTCAGAGCCTTCTTTTCAAAGTTCAATACCAGCTTCTTTACAGCTGTGTCATCCAACACTTCACCCTAATGGAAACATGAAATAAACAATGTCAGATTTTATTAATACTAGACATTTTACATTTACATAGAATCTGTTTATTTATTCTGGACTTCAAACAATGAACGAAAAAGGAGTTGTCTTTATTGGTTACACAATTTCAAGATTGATATTACATAGTCAATATATGGAGCTACTATTATAAAATATTTTATTCCCGCTAAACTCCGAATTGCTTAACATTTAGTTATTGTTTTATTTCAATTGGTACCAAAGAAAAAAAATATACCAATTTGAACAACCCCTAAATATTCGTACAACTGTGTATATTTAGGCATAAGTTTTTGAAGCAAAGCATAGTTACATAAATTGTTTGACTAAAACAAGAATTTCATGTACATGAATTAATAGATAGAGCAATAAGTTAATGATGATTCAGTTATTACTTAAAGTAGGGACTTTTAATAAAACTTCCAATGATGTTCAAAGTTATATATATAATCACACCTTTTTCCCTTTGGGGTATGCAGAAACCACTTCCTTCCATTTGCTATGATTCTTACCAATCTCTATGTCTATATGAAATTAAGCTTTACCAAAGTAAGCTTTGACAAAGTATGTTTAGTTGACATTTTGAATCCAGGGGACTATTTCCTATAGTGTTTAAAAACAATAAAAGAGTTACCTCTGTGACTTCTGTTTCAACAAATCTTAAAATATCTTCTCTCTCTTTATCTGTTATTAAAGGTTCCTTTGGTAGACTTGTTGTTAAATGCGATGGTAGCTTATTAGATTTTGCTAAGCGACGCATTTTAACGACTCTTTCGCTTTCGGCATCAGAGTCTTCACTATCATCTTCATTAGGTCGTTTTGGAGTCGGCGTCGGCTGTAAAATAATGATATTGGGATATACAGATACTTTAAAGGAGTTAATGGACATTAATTTTAATTCAATACTAATACCGCAGTACCTTAAATGAGAGCAATTCTCCGACATCCATGTTGTTATGTTAGCTAAATCAGTTTGTTATTCATATAATATTCACTTCAAGTAAATAGTAATGTCCATAAGCCTGAAACAAAATATTTCTACAATATTTGTTTTTATACTAATCCCAATAAAAATTGATGTTATTTAAGGTTAAGTTTACATTTCACTTCTGACATATCTGTTCAGTTGATTTGACAGATATTTATCCAAGTGAAATAAATATTGACAGTGACAGTAATTTTTTTCGCCTTAGGCGTTTTTATTTTAGCCTAATATGTACATAAATAAAATAATTTGGCAAAAAAATTGTAAGTTTCATCCATCCATCAGCCTTTGGACGTGCACTGCTGGAGTAAGTATATTTTAAGAAAATACTTAAATTTCTGTAGTAATATTATTATTTCATAGATGGCAGTACTGTTGGGTAGTGTTCCCGTTGAGTTATAATATCGACTTCGAGGCAAGAGCGAATAGTAATCATCTTCTTAGTCAGTGCGCTCACCAGCCAAGACCGCATTTCTGCTTACCATCAGGCAGGATAGTAATAAAGCATTAACTTAAATAGTGTAAAAAAAAATAACCAGGAAAAAATACCCGCCAAAATTTCAAAACAGCGCTAATATAAGACAATATTTTGGTTAAATTTTACATTTAAGTTAAATCTAATAATGAAACTATGCGGTAAATAATTAACCAAACATGGAATTCAAAAAGAGACTACACAAACTGAAATATTCTGATAGGTGGAATCGTTCATCTCTATCACAGGTAGGTAACGACTACATCGTAATATTATTTACTGCATTTTATTTAGATTAATGCATTTTTAGTTAAAAGTATAGTTTCAAATATATTAATACTCATATAATATACCAATGTATTATTAAATACAGGAAATCATAGCAAACATACATGATGTAAATGAAGCTAAATTATCGGATATTTTAGAAATATTACATTGTTCTGGGGATATGGAACACCAAGTAAAATTGATTTCTATTCTAACTGCCTATTTATTACTTAATGTAAGTAATCCACAATTATTCTATAGACACCTAAGCTTAAACTATGTACATACCTTTAAGTTCATGGTACTCATACCTGATACTTTTTAAATAGAAGTTACTTAGTGAGGCTACATATTATGTGGTTAATATTGCTTATAGAGATTACAAAGTAGTAACACCAAAGGTATTTCCAATACGTTACGGACTAATGAGAAATGATTCAAGATATTTTGGTTCTATCGCTTATTATTTGCATTACTACCACAGATAGATAGTTATAAGAGGGTGCGGATCAGGTGGGTCAAAAATTTAAAGCACGATGGACGTAATGTTGGCATTAGGCGGGTGGTATAGAGCCCAATATTATAACATAATTATATAAAGCAGGTTACACAATAATCAGGTAAAAACTGACTTGGATTCAATTGAAATTCCGAAAATTTGTTTATGTTTTTGTATACTTTGAAAATAAAAATAGTTAAAAATTTTTTAAATTGCTACTCAAATATGATTTTAAAGTATTTTTTGTTGTAGAATTCAAGGCGGGATCTCATAATAAAGTCGACTTTTCTGTACGACACGTTGCGTATGATTCTCTCCAGAGGTCTTCCACTTAAGACTGCGATCACATTGAACTTCATCACGTCTCTCCTCTACGCCGAGGACGAAGGAAGTTCGCGGAGCAGATCACTGACGCTGCACGCACAGAATTTGATACGGAACAGTGGATGCCTCAAAGAAATGAGTTACATGTTTATGAACTTCATGTTGGTACGTATATAAGAGTTTAGTGGATTCAACTCATTGTCTTTTCACGAATAAACCATTTTATAAATACCTATTCATTTTGGTAAACTATATAAAAATGAAATAATAAGTGATTGATATACCACTGATAGCTTTGATACCTGCTAGTAGGCAGATGCTCTTATAGAGCTCTGGTAATATTTTGTAAGTACCTGGATGACAGCATTCATTTGTACTATCATCAAAATATAAAGTTTTTATGTAATTAGCTGACAAACAAGCAGACGAGGCCTTCCTTGTAGGCCGGCAAGGCGTTGGTGACATCCCTAATGTTATTAATATCCATGGGCGCCGGTGATCACTTACCATCAGGTGACCCGTCTGCTCGTTTGCCTGCTTATGACATAAAAATAAATAAAAGCCGATGACGACTTTCCTTCTCGTTATCCGCCGTCAAAAACCTGAGCACACCTAAGTAACAATAATATAATCTTTACGCGAAGCCCTAACACCAAGCGGGTCGGCTTCTGTCGCCTCTCACGACATCCTGGTCTGCCGGCGGGATTGGGGTCAACATTCTTATCTAAATACGATCAAAACGAATAATTGTTAAAAAACACTACTAATGTTAACACACCATTAATATATTTTAGCATACCGAGACGTTCCAAGCTTTGTGTCGTTGTTTAGCGGAAGTGTGTCGCGGTTCTGAGCTAAATCAGAATGTTTGTTCGCACTTAATCCCACTTGTAAGTATATTTGTATAAATGATCTATTATATTATGAAGTTAGGCTTCAGTAGCGATTTGGTAAACTCTATATTTTAACCATTTCAGTGTGTCCAACGATGTGTACAAGGAAATTCAGATGTTTTGCCAGTACTACAAAGTTTACTTAGCAATCATAAGCGCAACACTAATCTGTTTATGGAGACCAACGGAGCGATGATATTTAATAGGTCGATAACATTTATGTATTCTTTACTAATATTTATACTTACTTATTACATGTGTTTTGTATTAATGATTTGGAACAAGCTCAGGGCTCACACGAAACAAGTTTTGACAACTTTCAGTGGCATCATCAATGATATTTTTTGGCTTTCTGCCGTCCCTTGCCACCTGCCGCTTAAAGTGACTGCCCCACTCGCTCTACCTTCGAGTAGTCTGACAAACTTGCGACTTGTACGTAGATTTTAGTCGACTCGAGTTTGAACCCATTACGTGCCTGTAATTCTTCATTTTATGTAGGACGTTCATTAATATTCGCTTCCGTGAATCAAAGTATTTTAGCTCGTTTACGTTAACGTCACGAAAATGCATTCAAGTCTATACTAATCCAAACGGTCTGCTTGGTTATAATTTAGACCAAGATGGTATAAAAATATTTTAAGAGTAGACCCGAGGTCACTTGGATTTGAATATTCTCTGCGATATATCGCCACATCTACAATTACAACGTTGTTGTTGTACAAATACAATGACAACCGTCGTAAGTTATTGAAAATTATCATTAAACCATTTTAGAAAAGATTATTTACGATCCGAAGCCTGTCTCCAACTGTTAAGTATTGTGATACAAAACGTCGAGGTCGAAGCCCTAAATACTATGTCAAGCAAAGTCCACGAAAATTTACAGGAGTTATTAAAAATGAATAGCGCGAACTTAAGTGTAAGAATCTTTCTGTTTAATTATGAACCAGCTTACCCGAAACCAATGTTCTTCACCTAAGTTATTATCTGTCGGAGAACCCATAGATTGCTGTTTAGCAGCATCTAGTATTTATCGTATCAATAGCCGCGTATTGACAAATATTCATCAACCACATTTTTAGCATATCGAAAGGTTTGAATTGTTACAAATTTTTCATGATAATTTACATGATATTCTTTTGGAAAAAGAAAGATTAATAAATGATAACCTTTTTCGCTTTATTTTTAGTAGTGGATATTTTTTAATAATTTACAAACTTTTTACAGATAGTTCAGTGGGCAACAATTGTGTTATATTACTTGGATTCGAAATTAAAAGACAAAGGTTCGTACTATATGTGGGTACTTATCGTATAAGTCATTAAACCAGTTATATTATCTACAATAAATTCTATTTTTATGAAATAATAATTGTATACTCGTAACTTTCCAGATAATTATTATAAAGCAACTACATCAAAGTTAAAACAAAATTCACATATGGACAAAACTTCACATATGGACTCATATGATAATGACACTCAGATTTTATTTCAAAATATTATGAGCGAAATTCTTTCTTACCCGTCTCAAAATATGAAAACACACGACCATAATCTACCTAGTATTCTAAATAAAGTATCAAATAAATCGTCAAACATAAGAAATAATTCACGTCTAGTAGAAGAAACGAAATTATTAAATAAAAATATACGTACTAATTTAGGGAAAACTCAAGACGCTGTAGCAGATTCACATAAATTTAATATGTCGCATAAGAAAAGACTATCGTTTTCTTTTCTAATGGACGAAAGTTCTGTATTTAATGTACCTGATGGTGTCGATAATAATAATTGTCTAAAACATAAAGTAAACCAAACGGTTTTAGACAAGAAAACGAATCAAAACACAGCAGGTCACGAATATAGTAACTTAACTGCAAATAAACCACGCGATACTTTAAGGACATTCAATAGTTCATATTATGTTAATATGACAGATTTTAAGCCAGCTTTTGTTTCAACACCTAAAAGACCAAATAAAATGCATTCTATACCTAGAACATCAACTAGAACATCTCTCGGGCAACGAAACAAAAGTAGAATTATAAATCGCACTATAAAAAAAATACCAAAGAAAAATGTATTACAAGAAAAACACGATATCAAACACAAATCAATGAGTTCTAGAATATTCGAGGCTATAAACGAATCCTGCACCACTGTCTTAAGAAGTTTTAAAAATGTTTTTGCTGGAAATAAATATTCGAACGATCCAACACAAGATGCCTCGAAAATGAATACTGTAAAAGATGAAGATCCTTTTAAGAATGACGACCAGGATTCGTATTGTTCGTACAGTTTTACAAATTACATGTACAAAAGAGAGGCAGCACTAATAGAAAATGGCAAAAACAAAGATGCCAGTAGTAAAATGGAAACATTCAATACTTTAAATATATGCAACACTTGTGACGACACTTTTCTTTTGCAACAGAAACTTGCTAGTGACGAACGGTTGAAATCCACGGTAAAAAAGCTTAAGTTAGGAATAAACATATATGGTTGCGACTTTAAGGTGAGTTATTGGAATTTAATTTCACATGTTATGTCATTTTTTAACCGACTTCAAAAAAGGAGGAAGTTCTCAATTAGATTGATTTTTTTTTCTTAATAACAAAAAGGTAACAAGATATCAGGTAACTTTAGTCATTATTGTCATTAATTAGTGTCTATTCACACGTGCGACAGCGGCACGATATTGTTGTCGCTGCAACGCTGTTTAGTATGGAACGCAACATGTCGACTGTGTGAATAAAATAATGTATTTTCATAATAAATTTGCGCTGGCCAACGTCGATATGTGACTTTTTATCACACTGTTGCCGCAAATGGAAACTGACAAAGTAATATTCGTCAACAGTCAAACTGCCACAAGCCATCGACAAAAATATTTTGCAATAAGGCTCAATTACCAGTTATATATTTTAAAGTTTCCTTCAGAAGCTTGTTTAGATCTTCGTTAAATTAATTCAACAATCCGATTTATGGTAACGAACACTAGATGACTATTATTATTTATTACAGCGAATATCGAAAACATTGTGGCCGACGGAAACATACATGACTCCAAATGTACTTTACAATTTGTACAGGAAATTACTATTAAAATAAACATTCCCAAATATGTATCATGTTATTTTATTTATCTTGATCAAATTAATTGTTACAATGAAGGTATTAAATAAGAATTTACGATTAGCTTAAAATTTGAACCTAGGTTTATATCAAATATTAACGAATAAAATATATAAGTTGATCATATACAAAGTTATAAGCCTACAGTATGTGCTATAGTTTGCTATAGGAAGTCTCATGGCGCACCATATCTCGCGTTATATCAGCTACTGTTGGAGTCCCTGCAAAATACAATAATCAATCGAGTACATGCCAATGACTTACTTTTATAAAACGATTACACGTAATTTTTCTATTCTAAATTATTTTTAAGGTATAAAAATAGCATTAAAATAACCAGAAAATTTGGTACTTTTGAGAGTTTTGAGTTTAAGGTATCCATTTTATTTTTAGCGGTTACCTTTCGGTGACATTAAAGTGTTGCTGACATCCATGGTCTATAGTGATCACTTATTATCAGATGCGCGCCACCTAGTTTGTGGGCTAATAACATCGAACGAGATTTTGAAAATAACGTAGAGAGTAAAGGACAGAAAAAGTAATAAAAAACTGATATGTTATTGTATTAAATCGTTACTATATTATTGGATTTGTAAAGTTTAGTCAAAGTAGGGACCAAAGCGGCATATTTTAAACATATTTAAAAGCATACGTTGTCCTGCAATAAATATATTTTATGCAGCCAAAATAACGGTATTTTTTTATATAAACGGAGTGGATATTTATTACCTGCTATTTGTAATGTGTATTCCAGTTCAGTTCGGAATACTTGTAACATTCTTCTGACTCCAGCCTCCCCGCCCACGGTAAGGCCCCATAGAGCAGGGCGGCCAACAAAAACCTAAAAAGGATTTTGTAATAACCAAATCTTTACTCTATGGTGCTGATAAACTTGTAACGGGTCAAATTGTCCTTTATACACTTTCTTTAAATTTTAACTTAACTAGGCTTTGTTATTAATACAGAGACTAATATGTTTTTCTTATACAATTATTTTTTAATGCAATTCATTGTTACTTACCATTTTTGCACCCAGCGCCAAGGCTTTATAAACATCGGTTCCAGTAGTCACACCTCCGTCCAGATATACCTCAACATTATAATTTTTAACAGCCTCAACTATTTCCGGAAGTGCTTCAATCTATTAAGAAAATTAAATAGCTTATTAATATAAAGTAATACACACATACTACATTATTTAATATTTCAAAGACAATGTATTTTACCGTCGCGGGTACTCCGTCGAGCTGCCGCGCTCCATGGTTGGACACCAGTATTGCCGAGCATCCTGCTTCAACCGCTCTAATAGCGTCGTCTCCACGTAGAATTCCTTTGGCAATTATTGGTAAATTGGTAATGCTACGAAGGAAATATAAAGTAATAAAATAGATCAAGAAACATAATAACATTTAATAAGTTAATGCGTTTTACCACCCAAGACTACATCGCAGCTTATCATCAGATGGGATTGTAGTCAAGCAATATGTTATAATTTATAAAAAAAAGTATTATTTTTGGGCTTCAGGTATCTAATCTGTAAAGTTGTTATGATTACGGCAGGTACTACGAGTATAATAACAATTTTTTAAAGACATTTTCATTTCATTAAGACATTATCCCTTTCATTGAAATGTTCTAAGCGACTAGACTATGATATTGAGAGATTTATCCATTAATTATTATGGAAATTTCTCAAAAATCTAGGGATTGGGAAGTTGCGTAAGTAACGACTTCTGCGTTGTCTTAATCATTATTTCTCTACATTGTGTATGTACTCTTTCTTAGATATCCACCCCTGCTTTGTAAAGTTGATAACAATTAGATTCTTATCTCAGGTACACTACTGTAACGGCTTTAATTACAAGTGAGTGATGACATCTGATGTAATGGACATGTAGGAACTGACGGTGTTGGCGTTATTGTATTTTAGCAATGCCTTCAATAGTGTCGACTTAGGCGGCTAGCTGGGAATGCACTGTCTTAACTTAACATATCTTCAATCATTGTCGTTCAGTTTCCTAGATATTTGCATGAGCGTAGACCGCGTCATCAACACGTTAATTTCTCCGCTTGGGTTGCAGAATTTTTTACTCTATGGTGGCATGATGTGTCCATTTATTTTTACAATCTTTATTAAACTATATTTTTCACCTCTAACCTCTTTAGATTTACATTTAGGCACGAACTGTCGAAAGCAATTGATAAACTGAATAGTAACGTAGCTTATATTTTTCTTTGGTTTGTTTCGTTTACCTCATTTCTTTTACTTTTCTAAATCCTTTAGATATAAACTAGATCACTAGACTGTTATTGCTATAGGTACAACTATGGAATTCTTAACCCCTAAATCCTACGACTACATTAAAAGTTAAAACTATTTCCATGCAATTTGTTGATTCACTAACTTACCTTTTTAGCCATTTTACGTCATCCCAAGTTATACTTTTGTCAAATAAATTTTTGACATAGTTATTGAGGCCGCTCCCACTTTCGGTGCTATTAATTTTTGTAGATAAATCACCATCAAAGTTAGCTAATCTGCGAGAATTAAGTTAAACAATAGTATTAGCATGTTAACAAACCTGACAATTACTGAATTGTTATGGATAATATTCAACAAAGTTAAGTGTTACCGAAGATGTTTTGGTAAAGTAAACTTATTGCGAACGTCCGCCCGTCGCAAACCAAACACAGGGGTGTCAATCGTCAGAGCTATTGCTTTGAAACCAGCTTTTTCAGCTCTTTCTACTAATTTCTTAGTGACTTCCCTGAAAACGCAAACATTAATGTTAGTTAAAGGTAATTAATTGCTTGTCATATAATCCACCTAATTATTAATTTAAAGTAAAATTATATAAATTACCATAATCGTTTATTACTATTCATCTATTATATAAAGTAACTTGTAATTGTTTAAAAAAAAATTAAATCGACCTGTCTGTGTAGATGTACAGTTGAAACCATTTGGAAGCAAGAGGAGCAGCTTCCGCTACTTCTTCAATGGAGCTGGTGGCAATAGTACTGAGGGTGTAAATGACTCCTTCAGCCTGGGCAGCTGAATTAATCAACATGATTAATGTAACAGTAATAAATCACGATAATAAATACCATAACTAAATAAAGTACATAGTAACAAGTGGCATACCTCGTGCAGTTGCCAATTCTCCTTCCGGGTGTGCCATTTTGTGCATTGCTGTTGGCGATATACCTACAGGCATGGTGACTTTTTCTCCGAGCACAGTAGTCCCGAGATCACACTGATTTATCCCAACTAAGCATTTTGGGCGTATTCGCAATCTTTAAAATACAATTATAAATTATCGAAACTAAATTTCTATGTAACAGTTTATTGCAATAATACTGCTTTTAAAATGATGTAATTACCTGCTGAACGCTAATTTATTCTCCGCCAAAGTAAACTCCTCTGTCGCGCCACTTCTGTAATAGTCTCTAGCGTTTTTAGGCAACAAAGAGGAAGCTGCATCTTCTAGATCTTTGACAGAAATATATTTGTCCATATTTCCCGTAAAACGAAGTATTCTCAATGATAACAAAGTATGTAATAAGCGTAGTAGATAACGACTCTTAATGAATTATCAACATAACCACCGGGGCACAGGTCAGCGAGTGTTTACAAAATGATTAGGTATTTCTTGTGCGATTGTATAAAAATGTTATTTTTCTCACATTTTGCGTTTTTGTGTGGGTCATAATGATTAAAACACAAATAGAAATTTTAAAATTTATTTCCTGATTTTATTATCATATTGTATGAATGCTATTCTGAGAGCATTCTAAATGTCAAATGCCATTCATTACATATTTGCCATAGAAACGTTATACAAAACTCAATTGATCTTATAATAATTTTATCAATTACAATCAATTAGTATAAATTTTACAATGTTCAGGCGCATATGCATGTGGTGTGTTTGTAGACATTTCACACGGTTCAAATTTGATATCATATACTGCAATGTCAAACGTAAATAAATGTTTTAACTTGGTCATGTTAAAACCCCTTGGTTCTGTCTGTAAGCAGGTTTATTGACGAGATTCAAAATTAAATAAATACTTCGATAAAATGAAAGTAGCCCGATTGGTGCGTGTTCAACATAATCTTTTATATAACTTTGAAACACCTCAATACGCAGTACAGCATTGCATTTGGCAGTCCCGTTTTACTTTCAATATAATGACTACTACTATCTAAGCCTAAATCGATCACATTTTCTTCCATTTAACAAAACAACTTGCATTTTACAAAAGATAATAAAAAATTCAAATATTAAGCTACGAAGAATAAGGGCCGCTAAATTCCTTTCGAGCTAAAATCCATCTTTGGTAATTAAGTTAACAACAATCAGCGATTACTGCACCACATTCTGATATCAGCTATAAAACAAGCTTTCAACAGAGTACTTAATGTGCTACTTTGATATTCCGAACTTCCTTAGTATCTTAATATTTAAAGCCAAAACTGAAGTAAAAAAAACTTAATAAAAATTCAAATGAAGGGCATTTGGTTAGAATACCGAAAAAATTATTAGTATTATAAACAGACTATCAGGTGTCAGCCGATTGAGCAAATAAAATAAAATTAAGGCACGAGGTCTGCTCGACCGTTGTTTTAATAATTTTATTTAATAATATCCGATACAACATGCTGTACAAAAGATACAAATATGGCGGTGGTTGACGACTCGCGTTACCGTCATCAGTATGCAACTAGTACCAAAACAAGTTTCAAAAGTGGTTTTATTTTAATACTCATAACTACGAGGTTAATATTTTTAACTTGATTACTGAACAATGTCCTATCTCATCGGAAGCTAATTAATTACCCTACTAGTTTGTATAAATCAAATTTCCAAAAACGTATTATTAAATTACATTAAATTTCTTAATTGTAGTAATGTTTGCTAAAACCGACGTAAATATATTTAGTAATTCATATTCCATCACAAATTCATGTTTAAAATCTGTTTACCTTTCAATATTCCTGATAGCCTGAATTATGCCACCATTCAACTACAAGTAAAATGTACAACCATTATGAAATATAAAAAATAAATAAAATATATTACAAAGCAGAACATTGACACAGTGGCAACATTTTCCCATAAGACTAGTCGTTAATACCGCTATACTATAATTTCTAATCATCTCGTTATTTATACGTTAATAATCTAGCTATAAACTGAAGAACGTTGGATGTAGTTTTAGGCCAATGTGACCCGAGTGTTGTTGTGTGGTTCGTGTCGGTGTGGACACGTCGACTGACTTGAGACTGCTAATTACAATAAATTGTGTTTCAAACGAACGTGACCATCACTAACGTCGGTCGGACGTGTTGTTTCGGGTAGGTGTTGTCAATCATTACGTTAACAACGATCGAACGCTACTACAAATCGATCTTGAAACTTAAACTAAAGCGTTTATGAAATTTGATTAAGCAGATTACACTTTAATCAGACAATTTAGAAAGAACATCAAGTAACGTTACCACTAAGATGTGAGTTTATTAAATGCCACCAAAACTTTCACACTACGATACGTTAACGACGACGACGAGTTAATGTGTGTGCGACTGTTACTTGTTACGTGTACGTGCGACTACGATGAACAATTCAAAATTATATTAAGCAGTCATCAAAAACCCTGCTTTCCAATTACCAACCGCGTGACATTCTTCGATAGCACCCACCAAAGTTTTTGGTCAATTAAACATCTATAAGCATTAACGTCAACTAATACAAAAAAAAACGCGAGTAGGAATTATGTAAAGCGTTGCCGGTGGTTCTACAAAAACGCGATCAAAACTAGAATGAAAGGTTCCAATTCCATCTCTCCTTGTTTTGTAATGTTATTTTCGAGTTCTTGGGAACATTCATTCATATAACAAGAATCAACCGATACGATCGCAACAGTACCACTGGCAGGCGGTGTTCGCCACATGAAGCGGCGCCCGCCGGATTACGGGTTAAAACAAACTTAATATTTGAATAAAAACATTAGTGTTCAAAGTTCGATTAGGTTCAGATGTCGTTCCATGTATACAACAGCATGCTTTATAAACTAAAGCCACGTGAGTGTGTGATTCGATGATTTACGTTAGTTTTATGTACATCTCGACCAATTCAATTTCATAATTTTACGTAATTATTACCTCGTGCCAAATCACGCGCTGTAATGTAGACATAATATTTTATCATTAAACAATTAACCTTATAAAAACAGGGCAGGAGCAGTTGTGTCAATTTAAAATTTGTGATTATCTATTTGTTCACAATATATTAATATCAGTAGATAACTACTAAAGATCACGTGTACATTGTAAAAACTCGTAAAGCAATATGCAATACATCACACAAAAAAAAATTTAATCACTGAACAACTGACTTATAAAAATTACATTAATATCGTATATGAATTACGACATGGCACTGTAGAACACTTACAAATCATTCTAAAATATTTGTTGACATCGGAACTCAACTCCTCTGGTTGGTACACAACTACAATGTTAACGAAGCATTGCCTCAAGCGCAGTACTCGTTCCTGTAGCAGTCAAACTGTTCTGTTAAGTATCTTAAATTATTCTTATCGATATCGAAAAACATTAAAAATTCAGATAATATTAACGTAAATAGGATTCACTCTAGTTAAAACGAGTAAAGGCTACAACGCATTGCGTAGTCTTGTTCTTTTATATACAGTAAATATAAAATGAGTTGTCCACTATGTATTAAGGTTTAATTTTTACACATTCAATTTTAAATTATTTGGTGTGTTATATTTTATTTCATAATATGTGATGTTTAATGCTTCATTCAGATCGAGCTGTAGCTCATGATATAATTGTTTTTAGAGAATGAAATCACTGGGGAGGTTAAATAAAAGCTGGTTTTAGCTTACATGTGATCCCGTCTAGACAACCTCACGGTATGATCGCGTAATGGCGAGGTGTGTTAGTTCATGACTCAACAGATTCTGATAAAATATATTTTAAAAATAATAATGATGTAAATATGAAAGGATTTAGGATTTACAATTTATAGTGTTTATGAATGGCTCACATTCGTGCAGTCGATCCGTACACTTTCAATTATTTCCTTAACAAAAAAAGTATGCGATGCACATATAGAAAATAACTTCTCCTATCGAATAAGTAAAGAATAAATCTTAATCAGAAAAAATAAATACTATGGTACTTTTAAAGCGGAACATTAAGTTACATAAATATTACAAAAGAAACTACGGCCCCGCCGCAGCCCATAGATGCGCGGCCGCGGGCGGCGGCGGCGCGGAACTACCGCGTAATACTTAAATCATAAATGCCCTCGTAAACGAACTTCGAACATATCGTTAACATCACAGAACAAAACTACGGCTAAGCGGGGGCCCGGGGGAGGGGAGGGGCGGCCGCGCCGGGCCAACGTTTCGTACCCGACGAGGAGCGGTGAGGGCTCCGTCAAACAGATCATGTACTTAGGAAGTGTAAACGAGTTATAATCACTTGCGGTTCAGAGTAGACGCTAGCGTGCGTAGCATCCTCACACTACCGATAATCTGCCAGGAATGGTTTACTGCATAACCATTCGACAATACTGAAAAATTTGCAGATTGCGGCACGTGTGGCATGTCCCTTACGGCGATTCGGTTACATATGTAGCACTATTTAATTGACGCGCGCTAAGTACGCGTTCTGATTGACGAGTCCTAAAAATAAATAGCGTTAGACGAGAGGCGGACTAGAGGCATGGGGCGAGGCGGCGCGGCTAGGGCGCGGGGTGCGGCGGCGCGGGCAGCGCGGGCGGCGGCGCGGGCGCGAGCGCCAGGCGGCGCGGCGGCTCGTCGTCGGGCGCGTCGTCCTCGCCGCTGTCGTCGCCGGGCTCGCCCGACCCGGAGCCCTCCCCGGCCTCACGCACCTCCTCCTCCTCCTCTTCGACGTCCGGACACAACTGGTACGCCCTGTATCAAAAAGTAATGCGTAATCAATCAGGCTACGCTACTTACAAAGATATTACCATAATTTGAAGAGAATTAAATTAATATATTGTATAAATATTTTCTTTTGTACGACTCCAGGAATAATTATTAAATATCGTTGAGTGCCACTTACTTCTCTAGTGTTTTCCGGGCGGAGTTGCTTCGTTCTAAGAAGTACCCGCTTGACGTTTCGTTTGAAGTGCCGGGCGGAGACCACGTGCCATAGGAACCGTAGCCTCCTGGTCCATACTTCTGAAACAAAATAAAAGATAAATCGTATTCTAAAAAAAAGTTACGATATTTAAAATGTAAAATACTCCATCCATTTTAACGAGCACGCGCTTTAGAAAACTTCTTTTGAAATTATTTTTATAAAACAAATCCAATTTTTCTGTTGAATTGATTTGAGTGAGATCAAATAATATACATATCCACAAAGACACTCGGCCAGTTGTTTAGTTAATTCAAAAGATTAAATAACTTGTGTGTTTCATTCAGGTCATTAGAGACATTCTTCAAAGGACGACAACACCTAATGACAAGAACAATACAAAAAAAAAGCCAACTGACGCGATCGAGTTCGTCCTGCAACCAGGCGAGCAGCTGCCGCCAGCGGCGCCGCGCGTCCGGCTGCGAGTGCACGCAGCGCACGGCGGCGGGCGCGCGGCACATCACGCCCACCACCAGCTTCACGCACGCGTATGCGCGCTTCTGGTAATGTCCGCGCGCCCGCAGCGCCGTCTCCAGCAGCCCGGGACGCTCCTCTGACACGCCCTGTTGTACACAATCAGTTATCTACAGTTAATGACTGGGAATTAAAAATTTTGATAATTATTATAATACTAACTTAAAAAACAGTAGAGAACATAAAATTATTATTATTCATATTTCTTGCCAGTTTACATAATGTACACTTGCATACAAAATGAAAGCCTGTATAATTTTTGCTGTCCGAGAATTGTAGTTAATTAATAGATCAAAATACCTTGATGGCGTTATGTATTCGGTGCTGCTGCCAGCTGTCCTCCATGAGCAGCAGCGCGGTGAGCGCGTCGGCGTGTCGGCGCAGCTCGTGGCAGTACGCGTACGCCATCTGCCACAGCAGCTCCGCGAGCGCCATCCGCGACCAGCCCGCGTGCTCCCAGCACATGAACTGCAGCAGCCGGATGCCCTCCTCGCACCCGCAGCACTCCTCCGTCAGCTTCTTTATGTACGTTCTGCTGAATGGATCAAATGTAATGTTATTGCCCAATCGAAGATTAACATCAGGTGGTTTATAAACGGATTCTCAAGATAGTTTTTTTCGTTTCCACTTCAGTGGCAACGAAAAAAGCGCGAACTAAATTTGCACAAAAATCTTGTTCAAATAGCTTCTCCTTGTAAACATGAATGTAACTAGTGACGAGGTTATTATATGAAGGAGCGCAACTAACGCAGTGCGGTTGTAGAGGATGTCAGCGGCGGCGGCGGGCAGTGGCGGGCGGCTGTGGTGCGCGTGCGCGTGCGCGGCGGGCGGCGGGTCGGCGTACGGGTTGGGCAGCGGCAGCGCGCCCTCCGCCGCGCCCGCCGACTGGCAGCGCGCGCTCACGTCGCAACACCGCACCAGCGAGCACACCACCTACACACACACATTATACGTACATTGGTGACCTGTAACTCAGGTCTCGGTACTCTGAAACCTATCTCAACCATCCAGATCTCACAAGGATCTCTGAGAGATTGTTAAGAAATATTATGTATAATACTAGAATTATGATGTGAGAGCAAATAAATGGATATTATTTATTATTTTTTGTGTACATGTTACATGACACTTTAAACGAATCTGGATGTTTGTGCTTAATTTAAGAGAAAAATAAAAAAGACTCAAGTGTCATCTCACAAGCCCTTATATGGCCGTACTAACAGTAGTAAACCTATCAATACCTGATCATATCTTTAAAATAGTATAGTGTTGCAAATATCCTCTTAATGAGATGGCAGATCTTGTTCATACTAGATCAATTTTAACTATGAAGAAAATCAAATGGATACTTAATGTACTTTGATTGAATTTACAAAAACCATGTGCGAAAATTAATGTTTATTACTGCACTTATTTAAATAGGGTTTTATTATTCTCAAATAATAATTATATAACATTGACTCAATATATTTCTTTTGTGAATTATTTTCAAGAGAAGTATATTGCCCTTCAACCTGTAGAGTGAGATTAGTTAGGATATAATTTGTTATAATGATGCTGTGTCACGTTACCTGGTGAACTTTAGCAGATTCAGGGTATTGATATTTTCCAATCGACGATGTCGAGTCATCCATACACACTGACAGCACAATGTCTAAAATCTTTAACTGTGAACAAAAATCCAAGACATTAAATATTTGTGCATATACACACATTTATGATAGTTAAATCTATTTCTAGTAGATGCAATTCAAAATTTAGCGTCCCGTCTTTAACGCGTACTGCAAAGTTATTGCCAACTTCAACAAACACTAGTGCAAAGTGTCGAGGCCGTACCCTGAGTAGTTGGTGTTTCTCGCTGAGTCCGAGCGCGGCGTAAGCGTGGAACAGGTTGAACAGCAGCGGCAGATGGCGGTGGTGGTGCGCGTCGTGCGGCGCCGCGAGCGCGCGCGCACTGCACATCAGCTGGTCCGACAGCGAGCCCGCCTCCTCGCGACCGATCCATGAACCGTATCCACTGCTCACTGTACACAAACACTTTCAACTAACAAAACTTCCACACGAGATATCACATTATATATTACAAACATTGTTTTTTGTGAGAAGCTTCCTATTAACTCAAACTCAAATCATTTATTTCACGTAGGTATTTATAAATACACTTATAAAACGTCAAATATTTTGCATCTACCACCGTTTCGGAAGGGTGCCATATAAAGAGGAGAAGACACGGCGAAAAAAACTCCTCAGCACATCTTTTAAAAAACAAAATCTTACGTCTATTAATAGTTTTAAAAAACTTAAATAACATTACAATTGCCGGCGAGCATGTATAAAAAGAGTGATGAAGCGAAAACCAATCTGCTTTTAATCTTAATTACGATGATCTAACCTGGTGGATCTTGAATCGAGAAGTGTGCTAAAAAAACAATAATCTTCATAAAAACGATTCGCACTTCGGCCGACGGGCACGCGAGGAGATAATCACATAGCCTGTAACAAAAATAATAATTATTTATTATTAATGTTTTGTATGCCTTCTACAAATTTTCAGTGGCATATAATATACAATACATACCTTTGAGGGTGTTTAAAGAGATCAGAAGCAAACCACGCTCTCACAGATTGAGAACACCTCAAATGCTGGCAAAGTATATCATGCCTGCAGAAAAAGAGAAAGTTTGTATCAATAAACTACGACACGTATATTTATATATTTAAATTGTTTTGTCAAAGGCATAATTATTGCTGATTAAATACTTATAATTGCAGAAGTATAATAGAAAATTGTGTACCAGTCCGAGGCGGGTCCACGCAGAGTCTTCTTAGTGTGAAAACCTACTTGGAACAAGAATTTTGTTGCTAGTTGGACTGCCAACATCGACATTTCCTCATGTTCCGGACCCTAAAACAAGATTATATACATCAATGTATTCAACCCAATTCAATGGACATTTAAATCAATTAAATACAAATTTTGTACCAACCCACACAGCACTCTGCGAACCGGGAAGCACTTGAAGCCGCATACAACATAATTTTTTCATAAAATTAAAATGTTCCAAACTAAATTGATCCTGGTTGTGTGAAAATGCAATATTACTACGACGCACTGAATTCCATATAGGCTTTGGTAGCAAGCTTTCCCTGCAAGGAACACACTTTTTTATAGGAAACAGCTTCATATCTACTAATACTTCATTGTGGAAAGGTGATACTTACTTGAGTGTCATATTTTTCATAGTCTGCTCTAAGGACGAAGTCTCTATCGTATCTTTTCTCGTGTAAAACAGCATATAAGCGTTCCACCATCTCTTCTGTCGCTTGTACGATACACGTTTTATCGTCGAATCGAACACCTATGAATTGGAACTTATAAAATACACAGATAAGTTTGATAAATAGCAATTACATTAAAGTATTAGTTGTAAATTATGTTTGTGTCACTATATATGTATATAAATTTAGAATCCATAATATGTAGAGATGTATATAACAAACACTATTTCTAATACTACCAAGTACTCTAATATGCTAATTATTGTCTTTTAATTATGTTCACATCTGCCTATTTATTTGTCGGAAATTTAGTTATTTCGAGGAATGTGAAATGATAATATTGCACCACATTATACAAATTAAAATGTACCTCGCCCATGTACTCGCCGCCAAAACACTGCGCCTTCATCTCCTCGTCGTCGTGCATGGGGCACTCCGTCACGTCGCCGTCGTCCAGCTTCACCCAGCGGCCCGTCTCGCTGCCGTTGTCTCTGTGTACCAACCAACCAACACTATGTTATATTATATTGCCACACAATTAGTATTTACTCACATATTATAAATTTGTAAACAAACTTGCATGCCCATAAGAGCATGTGAGGTATTGAGGTAATTTACAATAATAATGTAAAAGTATTTACATCACTAAGATAGTACTAAAAGCAGGCTTACAATTTCAACGTTAATATTATAGAAATAAACCCACCGTAGTAAAACATATGAGTAATAATGTCCACCGGAGGCCTGTCCCGAATGCACGACGATGCCGCTCAGTTGATAGTGCGTGTCGGGACGCGCCTCCTCCGCGTCTTCGCCCCCCTCCCCACCCTCACCCCCTTCCCAAAATGAAGCGTCGCCCTCTGCACGCGCTAAGCCCCACGCTACATGTAGAAACATCGCAATTATTATACACATACAAAAACCCCCACGGATTTATATACACTACCGTTCAAAAGTTTGGAAGCAGCGAGGTAAAATCAAATAAAACAAAATTTAACGATCTTCAATTA
>DWJN01000996.1:0-19980 GCA_018248895.1 Carystus phorcus
AGTATGCTCTAGACCTCCTCAGTGTTGAGGAGAGACCCGTGCTCAGTAGTGGGCCATTAATGGGTTGAAGGCATTCACTAAGGGTTAATATCTGTATTTTTTTTATTGCAAACATTCTGTTATGTGAAAGAAAGTTTTAGAAGAAAATTGTATTGGAGCAAGAATGACTAAGTTACGAAATAGGATGCCAATGAATTATAACTCTTAATATCAAGAGCACACACTAAAGTATAATCACAATACATGTCTCTTCTGTGGATAAACGCATAGACATTGTGCGACTTTATCTCATAATTATTTCAATAAGATTCACCATTACGTAACTGTAGCTTGCCTTTATTTAAACATGCATATGTTTGATGAAGCAAACATACGACCATGAAAGTTTAATTAAAAACTTATGCCATCGTGGAATTTTGTTCATAATTTTTGGAATTTGTAATGTCGTGTGGCGGTGAAAAAGATATGAAAGTATTCGTGATGTTTCGCTTTACATAAAATTGAGATATTTGAGCAAAAATCCAAATTACTTTTTCATTATAATATGTGTCATAAAGGCGTACAGAAGGAACACAAAAAATTAAATTAGGTTATGAGTTAATGATACTTTATGAGACTTCGCATCAAACATCGTAATAAAAAATTCTGTATTATTATTATTAAATTAGTACCTTTAATGTTTGTCTGCTCAGTAATTATTAAATCCGAAACATCACTCATGGTATATCATCTGGTCCCCTGGTCCACGGTACTCCATGATCTAGTTGACAATCCTGTCTGTGAAACAAGGGGTTTTGGGTTCGATTCCCAGCCAGGGCTTGTATACATATATGTGACAGATATATATTTGTACTCGGGTATTGTATTTGTACTCGGGCTTTTATTAGCTTCAACTGTATGTGTGTAACGGAATCTTTGATCTCGATTATGACCTACTTTGTTTTAAATAGTAACACGAAGTTTGATGAGCGTATACGTGGTTTTCATGTTGTGCTAATGATAGATATTTATAGTTTTGATAACCAAAGTGAAGTACTTGTAATTTAATTTACAATTTTACCGCTGGGAAACGAACCCAGGACCCTTCCAACCGCGGTCCGGCGTGGAGACCATTACGCCACGCGGGTCGTCAAATAGTAATTAGTTAGTTTCCCTTTTTTTTCGTTTAATTAAAAAAGTTTAGATTTCATGGTTCTCCTCGTGTTTAATTTACCATGTTTGTTAGAGAGATGTGATACTAATGATTGACCCTATCGATCGATGCCGTAAAAGCGCACGGTGTTATTTTTTTTAATTTTACTTGTTTCGAAATTCTGTGAATGCAGTTCTGTTTCTTTTTAAAAATAAAGGAATGTTTCCTTTGAGTAAAATTTATTTACAGTACTTTCCCTCCAGGTGGCGTCAAAAAATTCCACCCTGTATAAATAAACAAACCACATTTTAAATGAACGTAGGAATAGGAATATTATATTATACAACATACAAAGGAAACACGAAAAAGTTTGGGCGGATTTTTGTTCCCCAATTACTAAAACAGCTGATCGAATTTGGATAAAATTGAACACAGAAACACATGACCCGGAATAAGACATAGATTACATTTCCAGATAACTTGACAGTTAACATAGAAGTAACAGGCGACTACAGAATACAGAGTAGTTCATTACAGATATCAAAGTATATTGGTATAAATAAAATATACAGGTAGGTATTCACATTCAATTATAATAGTTAAACATGATATCTATTAAATTGTTACCGGTTAATGGCTAAATTACAAACTCGGTATAGTATCGAATATTCCAGAAACTTTGTTTCTTAACCAACTTCAAAAAAATACTTACTTTTTAAAGTTTTTTATTGAAGCCACTTTTCCGCAGCAAAGCCCCGGACAACAGCTAGTTATATAATTTTATACAGTCTCTCAGAAGTCAAATCATTTGCTCAGCAGATTAAAGGTAAAATACATAAATATGTATACATAATATGTGAGGTTAACATCATTCACATTTAGTATATTAAAATAAATACATTTCCAAAAAAAAGCTGAAAACATGAGAAAAATCTTATCTACCTCACGACGTATGATGGGATACATTACTATTTTTATGGGTCGTATACATGAAGTGGCAAACGGGCTAGCATTAATTTTAATTTTATATGAAATATCCGCGCTATCACGGCAGAGAGAGCATCGTTATAATTTAAAATTGTATCGTAGAGTAATTTCATAAATGTCTCTTTGAATATTTTTAAAGCGTTTTACATTAAAAGTTATGATATTTGTCACCGTTATTATATTTTATTATCAACGATAAAAGCATTAATACGAATTAAAATTATATTCAAATCCTTTTACTTATTTGGGTAAAGGTAGTTTTAACCAGTCAATAAAATAATAGTGTTATATTGTTCAAATCAGGAGTAAAAAAATGAATCTGCATACTATAAATAAAAATTTTTGACTTTAAAATCTGATAATGACTTTTATTATACAAATATATTCTTCTTCTTCTTCGTAACGCTCTTGCCAGAGCGGTCGTGGTCAGATGTAAGATGTAAGGCGGTTTTGGGCAGTAAGTATAGTAGTACGAGTATTGGCCACTTCTCCCTGTTGGTGGTAAGCTTTTTACTCTCATGCAAGGGACCGCCCACTGCTGATTTGATTTGGTCGGTCCATCGCAAATCGTCCATACACCAATATAGCAACTTATACATACATATGTATATTGACAGTTGACAGAGTTAAGCAACTGTGGACGCGGTCAGTACCTGGATGGGTGACCACTAGTAGCAAAACGTTTCATAAACGTTTCCGTGCTTCTGAGGGCACGTTAAGCCGTCCATTGCGGTTGTTATTATAGTAAGCAATCGCTTAGCCACGTCGGATTCCTTTGGGTGGCATAAAGACTTCCGACACTTGTGTTGTCCACTAAATCATCCATCTGTGTACATTGGAATAACGTGATGCAGAACGTTCTAGGCCCTAGGCCTCCTTAAAATTATAAGGAGAGAGCTATGTCCTATAGTTACCATTAATGGGTAGATACAATCATGTAGGGTAATAAAACACAAACGAGTATAACCAAAATTCTTAGAAACTTAGATTTTTACGATGAGTGAGATGTATAGTTGTGAATACTCAACTATATTAAATACTTTAAATAGATTAGGTTATTATCAAGTTAGTATTAGTCTACTTTGGAGCAATCCTGGGGAAAAATATATGAAGGTAAATACTCTTAGACATGCGTAGCACCTCCCTCCCTCCCACAAAGAAAACATGCAGTTGTTATAAATAAAAGTATATAAGAACATACATTTATGACCCGCGTGGCGTAATGGTCACCACGCCGGACCGCCGTTCGAAGGGTCCGGGATTCGATTCCCAGCGAGACCGACATTTAAATGAGTTTAAATTTCTGTTCTCGGTCTGGGTGTGTATGTAATTGGTTTTCTGTGTTGTCCATGGCACCCACGACACGGGGTATCCTAATGTGGGGCTGTGAGTGTGTAGCGTTATTTATCTATTTATTATATATACCATCACCAACACAATAACCTGTCAGAGAGGTGTTATGCATGCCTACGAATACTCGTATGGTATACACATACCGTCATATATTTTTCTCGCGGATTGTTGCAAAGTACAATACTAACTTGATAATAATAGATTTCCTCAAAGTAACGCCTGATATACTCGTAAATAGACAAGGGTGTTGTAAAAATTTTGAACTATATTAAAATAAACTGGGGATACGGTGGTATTGTTACGCGATATATGTATGTATATGATAACCATTTCACCTCCAACGGCCTAAGGGGGAGCAGTCGGTCACGAGCGACAAAGTGCAGACCGCTGTATGTCGTTAAGTTGAATGATTTCAGTGCGGTTTGTTCCAAATTATTCACCCCTCGAGACCGTACCCTCCGTTGACATCTTTGACAAATTTCATCACAATTCACAATTATATTTCTCTTCCAGGTTTTGCTACTAAATTGGTCTGCATTATATTAATAACACTTACCGTTCGTTGGAAGTATTACTGTACCATTGTCTTATATCTTAGGCGGATATCTGAATCTCTTTTAATCCAAATTATAAAGACTGACTTTGAACTTGGAAACGAGTTGGTAAGTTAATAAACATTATCATTAACGTATAGTTTCGAGTCCACCCGACCAGGACCTCGGGTGAATCCGAACAATTAATATCAGTAAAGCTGAATAAACGTTATTAATAATGTTTTCAGAAACTCATAAATTATTCAGTATTAAAAACTGAATAAACAGTAAAAATTACAAAAATAGAATATTATTTCTACTGGTAATATTTAAATAACCGTAATTTAAATATACGAAACATACCAATAAAGATTACTAACTAAAAAGCAAGTTTTGTTTGGTTACTAATGTGCAACGTATAGACAACCTTTTAGAGTCAAAATGTACAAAACATTCTGCACTGTTTTGTAAAGGGGCGAGACACTTAATTAACTTTAAAGTTGGTACAAACTTCCTCTCAGCAAAGGAGGCTGCCTCGACACACATCGCGTTATTTGGTGAAGCGCCTCGTCGAGGTCAAACGTTGGAAACTTAGCCTTCTTCTAAAGTGTATTGCGAAGTTCACTCTAACTCTTATGTATCACGTCACCGAGTATAATGTTCTGAGCTCGTTGTTGACGGCAGCGTTTTTCATTCTTCATTGGCCGTGAGTGGGTTTAATGTCGCGTAGCGTATGCCAGCTCGATGGATGGAGTGAAAGCATTCTGAAAGTTGTGATGTGGCTTTTATTACATTTCAGGTCATTCCACGGAAATTACCTCATATTTCTTTTTATTTTAGCGGGGCTTTGAATAAGAAAGTTATAAGTAGTCAACTTCCTAAGTAAGGCTAGTTTTTGCCTTCTCTTTGCGCGAGCTTAGTTTAACTGAAAATTCTTATTGTTGAAAAGCAAACGATTTAAGTTAATATCGTAATCCATTAAATGTTTAGCTCGAGTTTCCGACCTTTCGCAAATTGTAACTTTTGTAATGATTCAACTTATTCGTATATTATATAGAAATTTTCCTCTAACAATCTCTCTTCCAATTATCCACCGCGCCAAATTATGAGCAGAAAAGAAGTTATCCAAATAGTGGTTCTGCCCAAGGAATTATATATCTGTTATCTAAAAATAAAAAAAGTAAACCGCCGCACAAGAACTCCTTGTTTCCCGAGTGACATACGCACTGACGCATACATAGACAGAAATACGTCTGTGTGTGTGAACTTATCCAAATGCGTAATCTCAAGTGGTTCAAGCGAAGGCTCGAACACCTAAATAACTTATTACTAACATCTACGACCTCAGAACCACATTTTTCTGTGACATACATACTCCGGCTGGGAATTGAACCTGGGACCACGAACCTACGAGGCAATGTCATCGGGTACGGGACAGGGTCCGTTATATGAGGAAGTATTGTAACTTTTCACACTGTGTTACTTTAATCATATTAATATATAACAAACCTCCGATTACAACTTCAAAAAGACCAGATCGCTTAAAATTCCGTTGGAAATTTTAAGAGATAAACCTAATACCCTAAAATCACGCTCAGTGGCATGTATGTTACAGTTACGACTAAGAAACGCCACAAAGCACGTATGTAAATGAAGCAAAACGTTTACTTATTACCAACATAGCAACCGGAGTACATTAACATGACATGTTTAATTAACCTTTGAATTAAAACCGCAACCTCTACGCTTCACACGATTGCTTTGAGTTTGTTACTGAGGGTATTACTAGAGTATTATTACAAGACCTTGCTTGTAGAACAAATATCACAGGAATAGTCTTCAAAAGACGAACAACAGCAGGTTTTCTGTGGAATAAAATATAACGAGCGTTCTCACAGTAGCTGAAATTGGACCACAATCATTTTTGACATGTTGACGTACATGAGTTTAAGTCTTCGAACGTTATTTTAATATAAGAGAATATTTTATATATATACCTAATATATATAAAAATCAAGTTTTGATCGTTTGATTGTTAGTACGTTTGTTTTTTCATTTGTCCTTCATGGACTCTGAAATGGTAGGAGATAGAGCATTGACGTCTTTAGCAACCTACAAAAATTATATCAATCGGAAACATGGTTGACGAGTTACACTTTAAAATGTTAATCGATCGGACTGATCTACTCGTATATATACCGAACAGCACTTCAATAAATATAATAAAAACGAATTTGTTCTTATATAAGCTGATTTTTCTTTAATATCATTTTTTAAGTCAGTAGCAACGCGCTCCGGGTATAGTTAGTATAACATACGAAAAAAGCAAAATGTTGATCGCTGGATATAAACGTTACAAATGCATCCCTGATGCTTGACGAGGTCAAGAAAAAGGAAGGCAGTACTGCTTCTCAAGCCCGCAGTCATTTGAGGGATGATTCAAGCAAGAGGTAGGTACCCTGTAGGTAGACTTTTACTATCATTGATGCAACACTTATTCTTGGACCATGTATCAATTTTAGTTTGAAGGACTAATGAAAAAGTAGAAAGGCCATATGATGGTAAATGTTCTGCGTCCTCTGTGTTCATGAGCAATACCAGACGAGGCATCAACAGAACGCTGGTAGAGGAAGATCTTTTTTCACCTTTATTAACGAACTCCATGGATTACATTAATTATTATTATTATTAATTATTATTAATCATTACATCAGAAACAATCTTACTCTAGTATCTGCAGCTATATTTGGCGAAAATGATCGTAAGGATCGAAACGTAAAGGTTCAGGAGTCCTATCGATAAGAATGAATTACTATTCAGCGTGTGGTGTAATGATGGAATGTAGATGCAGGCACAAAGTCAATCAGTTCTTAATTATGAGTTTATCATCTACCAAGAGCGGAAAAGAGACGTGTTCATTTAACTGTAAATATTTATTGTACTATTTTGTTTATTATTTCTTGAATTAATGTTTAGGAAAGATATTACTATGCTTGTGATCTGTCGCAAAATGTTTGTTGAAAATTCTGCAGACTGTCAGCATGATACAGATCTGTCAAACAGGTAGTTATGCAAATTGAATGACAGACGAAAAATCAATAACAACAAATATTTGCCGTTTAGCTATACGACGCAAAAACGTCAGAGCGTATGCAATCCGATCACAGAATTCATCTAAAAATTATTTCTGCAAACAAAACTTTTATTGGTGTGTATTCATGCTGGGTCCGAATGCTACGACGATTTTGTGTAACATAATATCACTAGAATGATTTTGTGAACTGTGAGATTTTATGTACTGTGTACTATTATCAGATTTTTTATTAAATTCTTGATTATTATTCGTTGGTGCATATTAGATAGCCATAGCTGATCTACAATATAAGTCCGATATTTTATTCAGACTACCAAATTTTAATAAAGAAAATTATAAAAAATTATAAGCATAGGAAAACTTTTCTCTTTGTAGAGGTTTCGATATAAAACCTTTTCAGAATACAATTGTAATAACTGTTAGATATAAAACCTTTTCAGAATACAATTGTAATAACTGTTTGTCTTCGTTAAATAAAGAGAATACATATATTCATAGCGAAAAACTTTGTACCCTTTTGAATACATCCTTGAACCCTTTTTGAGTATCTATATTACATGATCAGGACGAGTGCGACATTTGTCATAGTTCAAGTTTACAAGTTTAGAGAAATGCCGAAAGTTAAAATTTATATCTGGCGATCAGGGGTTTATATAATATGAATTTATAATTCTAACTGTTGAAATCTGAATACAATTTTCAATCAAATAAGTACATTAAAGAAAAAAATCCTGATTTCCTGCCAATATGAAAAATTTTAACATTTTACAATTTAGTAAATATAATCCTAGTGCTTGAGAAAATGCGAAAATAACGCTATTAGCCACATGATATAATAAATGTCGAAATAATAAATGAAAAACTTTTTACACTCATAGCTCTGCACTAGAATTCCCGTGCACTTGGACATCAAATAAAGACAAGTGCATACACCCTGAACAGGAATTTAACTCATTATTCAAATATCGCCTCTCTGGGAATTGAACCCAGGACCCTTCGAACAGCGATCCAGCATAGTGACCATTGCGCTGCACATATCAGTATTCTATGGCAATGACAGATTTCTGAAATAATAATTACCTTGAGCTAAAACATAATTTGTATATAACATGTATCAAACCGAAGTTCTATTATTTACTACTTATAAAATTTTTCAACGAGTCCATTAGAAAGCTGGGTTTGTGAACTGTATTTCGCTGAAAGGGGCCACGACAAATGAAGTGAGATTAATACGTTACCTCAACTGCCTCGCTGTACTACTAACGAATGGACGAGGAACGAAATCTTATACATTTTTATATAACCAGCCGACAGAGGAGGATACGAGATGATGGTACATGGTTAACGACACCCATGGCAAAAACATCACCATGCATTGCCGGCCTAGAAAGAAGAAAGGAGAAATAATGTAATTTGGAGCTCCCAGCCAAAGCACGAAAAATCTTTTAACAACACTCTCTAGCTAGCGGAAGGTGTCCAAGCAGTCTTTACGGAAAGATAATTATTGTGACTTAATATTAATGATAATGATTCCTGGTCCGGAAATTCCTTCAAGGCGATGACGAGAACATTTCACACAAAAACAAAAACACATAATACACAACCATCACACACAGACTTTACTAGCTCCCAACAGTACCAACCGTAGGACCCAATTTACACTTGGCTTAGGCCCGTGTATATCTCACACGAGATCCCGGAGCTTCCCCAAATATGCATTAGTTGGAGTTGGCAGGGGAGTTTTAATGGGAATAAACCCCAAGTAACCCGCAACGGGTACCTTGTGAAGATTTCCGCCCGAGAAAAAAAAAGGCCCGTTATATTGGTTAGCCGGTGTAGACTGAGAATTAAAAAAAATCTAAATAATAATAATAATCCTTACCCAAAGCCTAGCATCAAGCGCAGAAGACTTCTACTCGTATTGCATTTGATGATATCCTCTTTTGTGGGCCTGAGATTATCATTAGTATTCTAAGTCGCACCAATACAGCCAAAAATAGTAACCATAGTAAATAACAAAATGTTAGTAAATATGTATGTATGTATAATGTAATGAATACTCCACCTTTGCATAATGTCTTTCTCGTAAGGCGCTATTCCTAGGGTCTTGCGGTTTTACGATAATGCTTTGTTCATTTACCGTCGTCTCTGTTTAGTGTTATCTTTTGATAACAAGATACATGCTTTATACGATTGTGTAACTGTACAGGCAAGTATTTAATAGTATACAAGCGAAATTAATTACTCAAGAATTTAAATACATTTTAACGAAGGTCATTGACTGCATGCTTTTGGTGGGACAAGTCCTTATACTCTGTCCTAATGTTTGGCGTCTATTTTCATTTTGTGTTTCACCAAAAAGTAGTTCTATGTAGCTTTACGACTTGACATTTACTTTAGCTATTTCTTTTTAAGTGTGATGATTTCACTGTCTTATAATATGTGTAACTTTACAGGACAAAATTGCGGTGATTCAATAAAAGAAAATCTCAAAAAAATGCATTCTTGGAAACAGAAACATAATTATATGGAACAGAAACATATATTATTATTTTAAGTGTGTCAAATATAGATTTAAATATAAATGAAATTAATTAAAAATCATTGCTTAGCCTCCAAAGTAATTTTAATTTAGTAAAATAAGTTGTAACTGATAATTTATAGATTCTTTGAATTTTAAGTGGATGGAATAATTTATCAGAACACCTATAGTACAGAATCCTATACCATGTAAGTTCGATTAAGGTATAACATAATTAAGTTGTTTATTTTAAATCTCTGTTGGAACAATAGTTCAGTCTTTTGTTTGTGTGGTATCAAAGGTTTTTATAAAAATTGCAGGAAGCAAAATCCATGTTAAAACATTATGGATTATGCAAGAAACAAACAAGGGGAACTTAGAATCTGCGAAGAGGAATTTATGAGTTTGCCGGGATATGGGTCGACAAAGAGTTATTGGCTAGCAACAAAGAAAGTAATATTACATTGATATCGATCATGTTAATATCGGGCTCTTAAAGCCGTTTAGCAAAAGTTTACTTTAAAATACTTTAAGACCTAAAATAAAACTTAATTTAAGATAAACAAATTATATCGCTTTTTTGTTCATTTCAAATTTATTTGTTTTTTATAAAAATGATTGAAGTAAAAACTAATATGTTTGTTATTTTATAAATTGTTGATAATTTAGTGAACCATTAGTAAGTACTTGTATGTTGCAATTTTTTTCTTTAATGATATTTTTATGATAATTTTCTTCATTATTATATGAGCGTTTTACAATTTTTAAGTAAGATTGCATATATTGCATATTCCATTTAAATATTAATACGATCAAATTAAATACGTTAGTAACCTTAAACCTTTCACTTAGTAGCAGGTACTCACGATATTTGTATTTAAATTTTTTGTAAATTTGGTATAAAATACCAAGATCGTAGGTTCCCGTTACAGTTAAAATGTGTCCACGATGAAAAAAATTAGTATAGTTTTATCTCATAACGACGTTTTGGCAGATTAGATAATGTATTATGAAAGCTAATATTCCAAAGCGTCGCGCCATTAAACTATCGCAGCTTTATTACTTGTTATCGATAAATTAGGCAACTGATATATCAGAGATCATGAAACGCCGTCAAAAGCACTGTAACTAGTTTCATCTATTCGTTGGCTAACTGCCAAAATCTTTACCGCATTAGTCTATTAGTTCATTATTGTTGAAGGAGTCAGCTACTTGCTTTAAAATTAATTAGTACATTTTTCTTTTGTTCATTTAGTTGTTTTGTCATATCAATGCATAGTAACTTGGTTGCAAAACAAATCTATAAATTTAAATTAGTACTATTATCAATTTTCACAGACATATAATGTACAATGAATATATGAAACTACTAGCAGACCCGGCCATGCGTTGCTGTGACTAAGGTTTACATACTCAATTTAGTCGACTAAAGCCTTACACGCCATCTGTTAGAGTCTTATGGAATTAATTCCTTGTAGGACATGAATCAAATAATTTGCAATAAAATAATGTTGCGACTTAAAATTGAGATGTAAGCTATCCTATCATTAAAATGGGATCGAACTAAACACGGTGTCCAAATTTGATTAAAATCGCTTGAGTAGTTTAGGAGTCCATCGCGGACAAACATCGTGACACGTACTTTATATATATTTAGACTTATGTATATCTTGCAGACGATGTAGGTAAGTTAGTGCGTCCACCATCTAGTCTTCACCACTTACCATCAGACGCGTTGACGTCAAGCCTTAACTTAACTAAGGTAAAAAAAAACTGACGATGGGATAGACTGACAGCTGTCAAAGTACCCGTTAATGTGAATACTTTATAATGACAAATACAAAAACCTCCGTTTTTGTAATGCAAACTTTACAACCACTTATGAAATCTTATACTTCCGAATGAGAAATTGCTATACATATACATATACATAGTCAGCTTAACAAAACGTTAAAAAGTGGATACTTGTTAAAATATATATACCAAATGATTTTAGAAATCGTTTTAGTTTGATTAAATTGACACCAGGTAGCGCTGTGCTTCAAGTTCATCGATAAACTATCTATTGTATAAAAACTACCTTCATGTAAAGACATTATTAGCATTCATAATAAAATGAAAGCTTTCTACAAGCTTAACTGTATACATATGAAATGGATAATTGACAACCAAGTAAGGCCCTGTCTAATTAACTAATTATATTAATAAAACTTTATTGCTGCGTTTATATGTAATAACATCTAAAAACAATAATTACGTATGCCATTTCACTATTCAGAGGAGGAAAACCTCAAGGGGTTTATTCCAGTAACGATAATTGTTCCCTGGAGATATGTGTATTTCCGGATGTCATTATTCACTGCTGGACTGGGACGAGAAAAGACGGGAAAAGGAGAAATAATAAAGTATTATGAAACGAAAAAGCTTTAGTTCTTGTATATAAAACCGTGTACATTGATTTACATTCATTATTAATGAACTGATGACCCGCGTGGCGCAATGGTTACCGCACCGGACCGCCGTTCGAAGGTTCTGGGTTCGAATCCCAGCGAGGTAGAAATTAATGATGACTTTAAATTGCTGTTCTTGGTCTGTGTGTTTGTCCTTGTTACTGTCCATGGTATAAGGGAATCTTAATGTGGGACTATGATTGTGTAGCGTTATTTGTTTATTTTATTTATAACTAGTAGACCTGGCGAACTTCGTATCACCTTGGACCATTTGTCCCATTTTTGTAACATTTTTTATCACTACTGAACTTCTATTGGTTGTAGCGCTGTTAAATGCTGGCCTATAGCCTTCCTCCATAAATAGACTATTTCACACTAAAATATTTTTCAAATCGGTCCAATAGTTTCTGAGATTAGCGCGTTCAAACAAAATCTTCAGCTTCATATTATTAGTATAGATGTAAGCATATGACGAACCCGTGATTCTTAGTGACTATGTTTTCGAACCAAAAGAGCCCTGATTCGATTCCTAGTATAGAGATTTATGTAACTGATAGATTCTCTGGTCGTGAGAATCAGTGATTATTATTTGCGTTGTCTATACCACCTACGACACGAGGAAGCCTAGTTCAGCGATAATTGTGTAAGCGTTTAACTGTTGAATATTATTCTTATTGAATGTACCTTTGTTTATTTATTGCATATCGTGTCTTTATATTTGGTCTCTAAAAATGTTATTATTATTGTCAAATATAGTTACCGTGTAAGCAATATTATAAACAGTAATCTTTAGTTGACAGTAGTATAAGAAGACGTCATGAATAATTAAAATATGTCAACTGTAAGTGCATTAATGAATAGTAAATATTATATTTGAACCCTGTTCCCCCGAACACAAAACCGACGTTCAAACCACAAGGCTTAACACCTAAAAGATTAAAAGCGTATAATATTTCAACAATTTCTTAAATCACTTGCAAAGTATCCAAAGTTTAGACGTAAAGAAGTTAAATGTTCGATTTTATTACTCGCCAGAAGCAAGCCGAGTACAAAGTTTTCCGTACTCTTTAATTATTTTGAATTCGAAAAACTTAATTGCTCTTTTCTACGCTTGCATGCACTAATTCACGGATGAAAGCAGGAAAATAAAGTGGGAAGTTGTTCTAAAATGTGCTCTTTAGAGCAAAGGCATTTGAGAGTGAATTAAGGAAGGAAAAAGTAAGTGCGGCCAAGTTCCACAGAGGAAGTACATGTTTGTTGCAAAGGGCCAGTTTATTTAGTAGTGAATACAGAAATGGAGCCTAATGTACTTATCACGACTGAACCTTAAGACTTACTCCAGTTTAATGTCATTTTCTCACGAAATATCAAATGTTTTGGTAAACGCTACTTTCTTTTGTTAATGCGAATTTAGAAAAATTCGTGCCTCCTTTTTGTAACATAACATTATTGTTATTGTTAAATAACTATTGTATAAACACTTCAACCAGGTTTCTGATTAAAGTATTAAATTAAAGTCAGTTTTTTCATTAGCTATTTCTTTTATTTTCTTGTTAATGTCCGTTGGCGATAACTATTTAACATCAGGTGATCATCATCTCATTGTCGACTAGTTACTTATAAAAATCTACACACAAACACATTTGACTTTCAAACACTTTTCAAACCAGTATTAATAATAGCAATAGGTACTACTGGTAAACAGTAAATATACACGTACACAATATAATTAACGTATCATTTATATACTAGCAAGTTCAGTAATATGTAATTTTGACATATTGTTGTTGTTTTGTTATACAATCTATAAACCCGTTTACAAGGATTGAACAGAATTTGATTAAAATTTAAACTAATTTCATAATTGAACAAAAGTGGCTTGAAGACAACTTCCTATTAATATTGATCGGGATTAATAGCCTAAAGTGCCTTTTGAAACACGGAAGTCTTAAAAATGTATTAATAGTCGTAACGACCCGACCCCGCCTGTATCCAAAGTTGCTAAAATTGAACGAATTTAACACTTGTACATATAATTCGGAATAAAATAATATTGCGATTATAAATTGAGATGTATGTTTCAAGTTGGATCAAACTGGACACGGTGTGCAAAATTTGATTAAAATCGGTTAAGTGGTCTAGGAATCCATAACGGACAAACACCGTAACGATTTATATATATTAAGATAGATTGGATACATATATGGCCAAGTTATGGTAAAGTGGTTATCACTCATGATGCTTTGTCAACTTTGTTTAGCGGCGGACTGAAGCAAAAGGGTGGTAGATAGTCAGATGAAGTTCACAGAAATTTAATAATTTAATTAATAATATCGGTGACTTAATAACAACATTGATAATATCATTCTCATTTGAAGCCCTATTACTAAGCAGGTCGGTAAATTTACGAAGCTGCACTATTGAGTAGAAATACGAAATGATACGTTACATAGTATAAAATTCTCTCTATATTTACTGCATATGGCTAAAATAAAATTGAATGATTAATCCACTGATAAGTCTCTTTGTAAAATACCAGCGCAAAGGTTATTAAGTTACACATGAAACTGCGGAAAATTGCGCTCTGGCAGTACGAATGAAAAATGACGAGCTGCATCGCTTTCTGTGAACGTACAATGATTAAAAGAACTAGAGCACCTGCCAACGTTGTAAAAATTTTTTGATGGAGCGCTGATACGAGTAGATAGGCGAAGTTCATATCGAACATTTCTGTGGCAATTAACTAATCGCCACTAAGGAAGTACTTATCTTTCATACACTGATCTATTTATTAGGTACTTCAGGTTCAATGAACTCATGTGTATATTTGCATGTCTGCGTATTTAGTACATTCTTGAAATGAAAAGCGTTATCCATGAAGAATTTTGCATTCATTATTAACAAATGATAGTCATATCCTGGATTGAATTGCTTAAATAGATTCGATATAAGAAGATGTGGAAGGAACTTCCTGCATCAGTGTTCCCATAGAGCTATAACATGGGGTCCTTCAAGAAGCGGGTCCATCGCTTCCTTCTTGGCCGGCCGCTGACATCCCTAATGTTGCTAATGTCCATGGGCGATGGTGATCATTTACCATTAGGTGACCCGTCTGCTCGATTGCCTGCTTACGGCATAAAAAAAGACTATTACGAATGTGCTAATTTATCACTTCAATATAATTTAGCAACAATCAATATCACATCAAATTTTCGCATTCACTGTGGTATAATATAAAGCTAATATTAGATAGTTGTCAGCAACTAGGAGGGATGTTAACGGGTAATGAAAATTCCTCATGAATATTCATCTATTTACGTTTAACTAGGAACCCATCGGCGCTGTTAGATACGTTTTAGGTCTCAATTTGTGGTCGACGCTGCCGATTTTGATTACTACAGAAAGGGACAGAGATAGGCCTTTTAGGTAATTTTATATCCTATAACGTATAAGACATAATTAATTACATCCTTATTTGAAAGTATAGAGAGCGAAAACACCATTTTCCTATTCAGAGTTATTATAAATAGTGACTTATTTTAGGATAGAACATAATTGCTTTGCATTTCAATATACGCTATTAAAAACATTATTACCAGTTTCCTTTAATCTAAAAACGATTCGTATTGCTTACAGATAGTAGAGATTTATACGGAAATCTGTAATGACATTATGCCACTAAATGATATGGAGGTATGATAACATTGACAAATCCAATAATATATTTTTTAATTCCGTTCATATATTATTGATAATATGACGATAACATAGTATTGACAACAATATGCAGTGTAACAGGTTTCAGGCTCGTTTTTGACCTTTAGAATTTAAGTAACGTATTATAACTAACGTATGTAACTATTTGTAATAATTTATTTATTCTTCATTGTGATATCGTATAAAGTATTTTCAGAAACGCTATTATTATATTATTATTTATTTTAGGTTAGTTTGGTTCGTAACGTCGCATGAATAGGCTTGCAAAACAGGGTATCACAGGAAAGCCGTGTGAGTTAACATTAATTTTGTTGTAACCTACCAAAAGTATAAACCGAGCTTACACAACAACGTTTTAATTTATCATTGGAAATCGTCACACAAATCACAGAGAAATGAATAAATAGATACGTGACAGGAATTATAACGCGTGCGAACTTAGAAGCGGTGCGTAGGCAAATAATTTATCAAAGTCATGTCAGCTAGAGCACGCTTGCTAAAAGGAGAGAGAAACACCTTTTTCGGAAAGTTTTGCAGATCGTTCCGTACGCATATGTATATGTGATTGATGAGCCCTTATAAAAGTACCTACGGGCTTGATTGATGGAACAAATTCCCTTATCAGAGTCACGCGCAATGACCTTATAGGACTTTTACCTATGCACAAACAATAACAGCAGCTTTATCGTAAAAAGATTACGCATGTAATGTAAACTCTGTGTTTGTATTAGCTTAGTAACATTTACTATCGGGTTAAATTGTGAACCTAAACTAGAGCCCACTTAAAAGCACCCGTAAATCATCAAAATCTGAACAACGTTTAGGAGTTCAATGACATACATATGTACATACGAACAGAAGATTTATAATTATAAGCTTTTTATTATTAGTATAGATAAATATGTACATAGATGTAAAAAAGATAACCTAATGTTCCTGATTATTTTATTGTATACTTTATTACTATTATTTATTATATTTCTATTCATTGCCAAATTATTATCCAGCAATAAAATACAAATACAATTTATTTGTACACAAAAATTATATTCAAAGAGAAACAATTATAGTAATGAGGTGTACAAAAGGCGGGCTTATCGCTAAAAAGTGATATCTTCTAGGCAACCTTATCAAAATATAGGAAACTGATAAAAAGTAAAACAAGGCAAAGGGTGTAGACATAGGTAATAGCGAGAAAAAGTACTGAAAGTTAGGAGAGTACTAAGTAGGAAAGATTTATTTGTGCTGTCAGGTAAAATTACTTCACCTGTATTGTGTTGTACACAGAACTTTGTACATATCCATGTGAATAGGAAGGAAATAACAATGTTCAGTGCAATGAACGGTAGATAAGTAAGAGGTAATCTAGTGTTCGTTTCAGGCGAGAGCGGATTGACCACACTTGTTCGAGTACGTCATCATCATTAACAACCTATTACTGCTCCGCTGCGCTCATAATGAGAGTGATTTAGGCCATAGTCCGTTACGCTTGCCTAGTACAGATAATCGCTTGACGCTTCGGACATAGCTGACACGTAATTCGGTAAGTTGGTGCCTACTTTTAAACTTGTATAATATACAAGTGAAGTCAATTATCAGTTAATTTTAGTCAACAATGATTATAATTAATAGTTAGTCAGTCAAAGTATCATATTATGATACTTGATTATTAATAGTTTTCATTTTGACTCACATACAAATTCCAAGTAGGTAACAAGACATCAAAAAGGGAGCGCGAACTAAAAAATAAAAAAAACAAAAGAATGTAGATGCTCAGCTGTTTATAATGCGTGTTTAGCTTTTGTCGTGCTCCCACATATTTAAGTTTAATATCATAATTTTTTCTGCCTACATAATTGCATTTAGACGTTCTCAATAAATAAATAGTTAATTTAATGCCAACCGACCTTACTATTACGGGCTCGTTCAGTTCGCTATAAAGTTAATTTATTTTTTTACATCATCTGTTACCAAAATCATAACATATGGTTGCAGGCTTACACCACTGTTTACACATCGATTAACATTCTCATCTCGATATCTGAGGCAAATTTAGGCTGCAATTATATTATGTAATGCGGTACCTCCCTCACTTATGCAGTATACGGTCTTATATTATAGGACAGATAATAAAGGAGGCCTAAAAGTATTCGACTGTGACTACGTCTTGATAAAAGAAGCATAGGTTTCCCCCTAGCAGGTGGATTAAAGAAGACAACGGGTAACCGCTGGATTCAGGGCGTTCACTGGCGGAGTGGCACATTATTAGGAGAAGATTATATTCAGAGATGGACTTTAGAGAGCTGATAGATAGAATATAGAACTATTCTACTACAACTTACTAATAGCTATTCAAGGAGATGCTTTGCAGTCCAATTTTCACGATATTTTTTTCCGAAAATATCTAATAGACTCATATAAAATATAACCGAAACACTATAAACCTCTTCAACAAAGCTTTTTTAATAAATAGGATTATTGCACCACTAATGTTCCTAACGATGGTTTCGAACATAACATTCTGCCACTGGGATTATTGTCTAAGAATAAATGATAAACACTTATAATAAAACAACTTCTATACATAGTTCAGGATATATATACTAAAGTTAGAACAATATATATTTTTAAATAATATTACATTAATCATTAATCTACTTCGAGATTTATTATATATATATTTATATGCACAATACATAACAAATTCTCTTTATTGTAAAAAATTATTATGACATATATACATACCTAAATAAATATCAATATTATGTTTCCTTATTTGTATGTCACATAATTATTGTTTACAATTATGTATGCTAATTCCAGTTAGCTAATTAATAAATTAAAAAAACCCTTTTAAATTCAAAACATAGTGTAGCGAAGCTTCATACACCTACTAGTTAATTAATACAGGTTAGTAAACCAGAACCAGAGATATTCACCCGTCGTATTTTATAAAAGAAAGGCAGGATTTGGGCACAGAGCCCGTCGCTAACAGTTAATTAACTTGGAATTCAAGCCGTGGCCTAAACTTTCGGGTCTATAGGCACAACTTTGTAGCCTTTCAAAGGATTTGCAAAACAAACTTTATTCTCAGAGACGTTTTCATTGAATAACTCATTAAAAACAAATTTCTAAAGTCATGTGAATCTTCTTTATTGTAAAGTATGATATAAAAATTTCCATCTCGAGTAGATTCTAATGCAATCTGAAGCTAAAACTTTTCAATGCAGACTACACAATATATTATTTTCAAGCTTTCAACTCTCTCTTTCAGAAGGCGCAATAAACTCACACACTCATTATTTGCTTATTCTTTATGTTGCTTGCACACTGGACTTGCCACCCGTACTTGTCGGTACCGTTATAATATATAAAGCTGTATCTTTGTACTACGTATTTATGGATGGAACTTGGCTAGGTGTTACAAAGGGCGGACTTTATGCATAACGCATTCATTAGATACCAGTCAAACCTTCCAATGGCCAGAAGTTGAGGTAGGTTTCAATATTAAATATACATACATTAATAAATTATACTATACTAGCTGTCATTTTATTTCTATCGAATCAAATTGTGAATCTTAGCTATTCTCAAATCCGTTTAAACACAGTTAAAAAAACATCAAAATTGGTCCAATTGTTTATGAGTTCAGTGACATGCACACGAACAGACGAATTATATATATATATATGTAGTTTATATAGATTCAATTGTTACCCTTTTTGTATATCTTATCTTAAGTACGTGTCACGGTGTTTGTCCGCGATGGACTGATAAACTACTTAACCGATTTTAATCAAATTTTGCACACCGTGGGCAGTTTAATCCAACTTGAAAGATAGAATAGCTTATATCTCAATATACATATAGTCGCAATATTATTTTAGTTCCATAAGATTCTAACAGATGGCGGTGTAAGAAGTCGGCTAATTTGAATATGTAAACCTTAGTTACAGCAACGTATTGCCGGGTCTGCTATTGAACTATATGATTAGAACACATAATATTAGAAAAAAAATTATTGACAGCACCCATGGCAATTTAACATCAATTTTGTGTAGTATTTTTTCAATTAATATAACCTGAATAGCCAAAGCGAACCGTAAATTATCAATACACACAAAAAAAAACAAATAATCATTAAAGTAAATATTATCTTTCACGGCTTCAATAACATATCTTATTATATTAAG
>DWJN01000997.1:0-19977 GCA_018248895.1 Carystus phorcus
ACACTAAAAGAATTTTTCAAATCGGTCCAGTAGTTTCTGAGATTAGCCCGTTCAAACAATCAAACAAACAAACAAACAAACAAACAAACTCTTCAGCTTTACATATACATACATATATTAGTATAAGATTTGTACATAACTATTACGAAATACACAATATTAAATAAGCATTGTTATCCTCTCCACAACTACAGTATTCTTTTTAAATTAATTATACAATATGGATCTAATCTGCCTTACTATCGATTGTCTGTCTACATATTGTCAATACTATGAAGACGTCGAAAACTAGTCATACTATCGATATTTATTGTATTGTATCGCTACTATTTCAGTTGACTGCAGTTGTAGTAGTCCATACCATAGTATCGATAGAACTATTAACTATCGATAGATAGTATTGACTACTATTACAGTCCAACATAAAACTATCTATAGGTACTATCGATAATTCTATCGGTAGTCCTATCGATAGTTTATAGGATAGGACTCTCCATAGTATGACTGGTTTTCGACGTCAATTATCAATATATCATCTATCGATAGTGCCTGTCGCATAACATCTAATTATAACGACAGGTATCATTTAAGATAGACTAAAAATAAATTAACTAACTAACTAAAGTAACTAATTAACTTGTCGTCATCTTTCAATGTTTAAAGTGTCATTTTACTACACAGCGACACGTGGAATCCGATACAATCATAATGCTGGTCGGCGGAGGTCCATCCATTTTGAATTGTAGATATTATTCATTCGAGCACCGCAGTACACGGCCTTGACCCACAAGTAGATGTGGGGTAGGATAATAAAAGCGCTCGTTATAGTACGCGCAATATACCCACTCTATAGAACAGCTGTTATTGTACTGTATGGAACTAGCGAGTCATCTACACGATGTAAACCTATTACGGATTAATTAATACACATGAGATTGTCCAGTGTCCACAAAGTGACATTGTTGTTGTTATAATAAACTGATAAGCGCGTAGACAAGATTATCTATACTTCTATACTAATAATATAAAGCTGAAGAGTTTGTTTGATTATTTGAACGGGCTAATCTCAGAAACTATAAAACCGATTTGAAAAATTCTTTTAGTGTAAGATAGTCCATTTATGGCGGAAGGCTATAGGGTATATAACATCACGCTAAGGTAAATAGGAGAGGAGCAGCAATAAAAAGTATTGCAATAATCGCAAAGTTTAGAGTTTTCTTTGCGTGCGCGTTCTCTGCGACAGCATATGTCTAGCTTTTAAGGTTAACCCACTATAACCATTTTTATGTTTATCAAAATAGTTCTAGGATAATAATTTATATGGCAAAACAACGTTTGCTGAGGTCAGCTAGTAAATGATAAGAGTGCCACGAAACACCCGATACTTTTAATTGAAACACGGAACAAAATATAAAATATGCCGCAGTTGGAAGAAGTTTGCGTTACGTAGACTTGATATTCAGTCCAGTCTTTCTACCACGCTGTATCATGAAAGCTGGGTGTTAGTGAACTTAATAGAAGACACCTACAGCCACGTTCGTTATTTTGAAGGATGCATCAGTACAGCTGTATCATAATATGCAAATAGCAGCAGTATGGCAGTTTAAAACAATTACTTCAGAGATTTGAAGAATAACGAAGTTTCCACCGGGTCGTTGAATCCTATACTGTTTACATAACAAATAGAAATAAACACTACAGTTCAGCGATGTTTATATTATGTCATCTAGGATAGATATTCCCGCAATATTGTTAGAGCACTGGGTCGACCGAGTCATGCAAGGGACCCTTTTCGGGAAACGTCTATCTTTCATTCTCAGTGAGAGGGTTTGCGATTGTATAAGCAGTTTTCTGTCACAGCGACGTACTTAGCGACTTATTTAGGATGCCTTACACAGTCCTCATTCTTCAGTCGCAAGTGAAGGATAATAGTATCAACCTTGAGTCTCAAATGGAGAAATTCTTGAGACAAATCTCAGAATAGCGAATTCAGTTTAGTCCTTGTAACCCATATACAAATGCCAACCGCATTATCATACAAAATACTTGGTTTTTATAGAAATAGCAGTCAATGAATATTTGGTTGGAACAATGCAATTAGCGTATTACGATCATAGTTAGTAAGCTTATGGTGAAATAAAGAAAGTGCTATTTGAGATGTTTTTTAGCGTCAAGATGGGGAGGTGCGCATCAAAAAAAACAAATTAGTGTGAATTTTACGTGTAAATCTTGCCAATAGTTACGTATTACATTACAGTTCGTTATTGTAGAGACGTTAAAAATTTAAGCTGATTCCATAAGCTATTACTAAGGAATAATAACTTTTTAGGCTTAGGTTGTTTCTTCCATTCCGTTATAAGCATTTTTTGCTTAGAATTTTTTCAATGCTATGCTCGATTGCAAACTTTAATAATATCCTTGAGAAATAACATTCTGATACTTAACTGAAACAGTAAAAATAGATTTACTATTAGATAACACTTATATCTTGTATTTTGACGGCCCCCATTTGTCCAAATTCACTTATGGCAATGAAATTTCACCTTAACGTCGAGCGTAACAGATGGGTAACTTAAAAAGCCCCGCGGCAGTAGGTTATATACATAGATACATAAATAGTGAAGTGTGAGGGACATGACTGAGGGGAAAATAATGAATGGACATCACACATTATTGTACGTTGCACAGATAACAAAAGGGTCAGGATTTGAAAAATATCAGAAGTAAAAATAACTAAAAGTTCCTTCTTCGAATACAAAGGGATAAAATATCACCGCGTGGATCAGTTATAGAACCAATGTCCAAATTCAAATGCGAATCTTATCTCTATAAAGAGATATGTATGACTTTAAAGCGAAAAGGTAGTTTTCAAATATCAAGGTTGACAGCTCTTAACATAAAATAAAAAGATATAGATTAAAGTTATTCACGCACTTGTTCAAGAGAATATCTCTGTTGCATGGAGTAGTGTAAATGATGCGAAATAATTTTGATGTTAACTATTCACGGATATAACTCATGGCAGCACTTACATAACGCAAGTGGCGTGATACTGCGTTTGATTACAAACATAAACTGGCTTGACCAAGTTTGATACAAGTCAAATAATCCTGAACAAACAAACCGTTACCACAAAGAAGTGCCCCACTCCTCCTACTGTTTCACTAAGATTAGCCATATATAATTGTAGAAATGAGAACATTAAAGTACTAGTTACATTATTTTCTAATAGGGAACAAATTCATTTCTCTGGGTTATGTACCCTGTATTCTCATCGGTAACTTAACTGTGAGAGTAATAAGTTATAGAATGCGATTTCTGTGATGAAAAAGAAACATGGACAATATGTATGATTCAAGAACAAATAAGTAACTATTTATATTTGCAAGAAGTACAGTATTAAATTTTCTATTTTTATTATTAAGGAACTATTCCGTTAAAGTGTGATTATTAGTTGCCATAAATAGTACATTATTTAAGAAGTAAAATAAGTTATTTTCCATATACTTGCGGTTAATTATTAAGTTATCGAATACATATAAAAGTTGTTCTTTCAATTTCTAACGCAACTTAACTAATCAAGAGGTTTTGGTGCATGGAGGAGGAGGTGCATATCTATTAAAGTTTTTAGGGGATCAAGATAATTATTAAGGATTTTGAAGAAACCTTATCGGAATGGTTGTCACGGCCAACACGGGTTCATTTTAATTAAATGTTGTCGGAGAGATAAGCTACTGGCGATTCTCGACGTCACAAGACCTAAGCATTTCGCCTTGAAGTATTAGTAAACTAGATTAATAACCAAAATAACCGAAACCGAAATTATTTATGAAAACTGAAAATATTTTCAAATTTTTAAATCCTCTAAATTTTTAAATCCTCTAAATTTTTAAATTTTGTATGTTTTTCTGTTAAAAACTGTCAACTTCTACTAATATCGACACCATAAAAAATGACTTGCATAATGTAACTTGAAAATATTATAGAAGAAAACAAAGAGAAGTAATTCAACAAAATCTGATGAAACCTGATTTTCACGTTACTTTAATTACTGTCTGGTAGTACAAAGAGTATGGTTCATTTTATGCATAGATCTGCCACTGTCAGCAAACACATATGTACATGTATCGACGGTTCATTTGGACACGAACCGGATGTATTTCCGCTTCTAGGACAAGGACAAAAGCAGAGCAGCGGAATCGTATTCCTTCATTAGTTCGTCCAACCATATCCTACTATGCTGCACAGTAACAGTGGAAACGCATCGCATCAATGAACTTATCGAATAATGGTATTTGATCCTATATTTTAATTCTTTATGTATTTACAAAAAAAAACTTAACAAGCATTGAAGTTATAACGAAATCAAAAAAAAATTTACGTACGTAAATAATTATATTTGTCTAATTTTGGGGAAATACAAAAGTAATATTAATTATTATATAAATATAATACTCAAATAAAACTAAAAATCGTGCTTTTGTGAAAAAATTAACTACAAAGTAAAAAATAAATTAATTTAAGTAATATACTATTAGTTTATAATGTACTATTAGTTTTGTATCTGTAATTCGTCCATAATTATTAGATGGGGTAATAGGATGATAGGTTACTTACCACTTTATATACTTTATATTTTTCACATATGTAAATGTTACAGAAACACACCAATATCATTAATTGTTTATAAGGAAGTAACAAAATAATGTTAGACATTATTAACTTAATGAAATCCTTATTAATTTGCGCTCCAACTGGAGTGGCGCTTTTGTGGTTTTAATTTTTCTTTTTAATAAACCTTTTAACGCCGCGGACTGCCGGTAGCTAATCCCCCAGCACCTTCTTTATCAAGGGAATAAGTTGAAAAATGTAGCCAAATATGAGTTAAGTTGTTAAATAATAAATTTATGAAAGTTTCTAATATTTAATTTAAAAGAATAAACCATATCATTTTTGTTTACCTAAACTATAAATCCGTACCAGGCGTGAATAAGTTGATAAGTCGACCTGCATATATGTTTTTTAATGCATAATAGGTATTAGTATTGTTTAATTCATAGTGATCTGAAATCTCAAAGCAAATGAATACACATTTAGATAAAAAAGTATTTATTAAAATAAAATCAGAATTTACAGATCTTGATGAAACAAAAAACTTAAAAATGGCTGCCCTAAAAAAGTGCATTTTCGACTTGTTAAGTTGTTCACGCCTGGTACGGAAATAAGATGCCAAAAATGACACAGCCACACCATGATTTGGGTTTTAACCTTAAGATGTACCGAATAAAAATACCAAATTTACTCCCTAATAGCCCAACAATTTTATCCCATAATTTTGAACATATAACAATACAAAACGTAACGTAATGATTCATATGAAATATATTCGTAAGTACTCGTAAGTAGAAAGAGGAAGCGTAATTTTAAATTCCATAGACATTATTCTATGGATTATCAGTGAACTCGTACAATACAAAAAAACATAAAAGCACCTAAACGAAATCGAGGTCAATTAAGCAAAAGCGATTTCTTATAACTTAACCAATATGTACATATATATTATAAGATTGTATAATCTTCACACAATATTATATTTTACTTTACTACAATATTGATAAATATGAAGAATATTAAAATTTGCGTTTAGAGATTTTGAAGAAGCTTTTTAGAGAACACGCGTTATTTATAATATAATGGTAGTAGGTAGAAAAGTTATTGATAATAATTATATAGAAAAAAGCTTATATTTATCTCTATTGCTTAAGAGAAAATGAATGTGCATTTTGCAAAACAACTGTTATTGCTTCTTACATTTAATGTGACTATTTCATTGTTAGCCCAGAAATGTATACAGCGACAATAAGATAAGGCGAAAAATAATTGGTGAACCAATACCTAGTAAGATTTTGGCTAAAATTGATAATAGACGTTTTTCGTCAAGTTTACTGTCTTTTTTAACCATAATTTCACTAAGTTAAAATTGAAAAGTCGAGATTCGTTCGAAGTGGAAGAAAGCACCTCTTCTGGACAGCCCCTTTCTACATAGAGGTAAAATGTCAAATCATTTGTTATTAAATTGAAGGCTTGTTATTAAATTAATGGCTTGTTATTAAATTAATGGCATGTTATTAAATTAATGGCTTGTTGTTAAATTAATGGCTTCTTGTGATCGATGTTAAAAATCCTACATTTTTTTATCTTGAAACTTAAACTGTATGGGTATAACCGATAGAGACAGTAAAACTTTAGTGACTGTGACAATCTTATAATGTGCCAAATTCTAGTTCCACGTGTCTGAGCTGGGAAATAATGAGTCAGTCAGTTAATCAGTCTGCCTTTTCTTTTTAAATAATAATATTACGCTAAGTATAAGAAAGTTATTTTTGTTGTTGTTGTTGTCTTCTTTTGTAGGTTTTTCATAATATGTAATACAGAAATTGATGCTTATGAAGATTTATATCCACTGCTAGGTTATAATACATACATTTTAAAGACGTTTGCTTCGGTGAAATATGGAAAGCACATGTTGAGTAAATTTTTCATTATCATGGGAGTATTTTGTGTGAGCAAATACTCAAAATATAAAATCATATTCTATACTAAATTTGACAGGATCATCAACTCTAGCTGGGATGGTACTTGTTGAGTAGGTGGAAATAACTTATGATATCAACAAAATAAGCTGTTCAAAAATCACATGCATAGAGAAGAATAAATCCTTTTATTAATTTTTTATCCATTTTTAGATTTTTATACATACAATATTATATCTAAAAGTTAGGATATTTTACAACAATATGTCTTAACTTCTATTGTTATGTGAGACGGATTTAATCTCAAACAATTACAATTACTCGTGCTGCCAACAAAAGGTGTAAATTGGTTCCGTTGATAAAATCCTATTAATTCTATTTTTGTATCAACTCTCACTACTGAATCTATACGCAATGCGACCAATATACGTGTCTAAGTGATCGTAAATTCAGGCGAATGCTCCCTCGACCTTGGAGCTTACAATTTGCTAATAAAAGAAACGTTACTCCGAGGAGGCTGTAGGAAAACACCCAAATACGTTGGAGTTGATAGATACAACCACATTCCTTATATCGGCAACGCATTAGTGATATTTTTGATGTTACTGATAAATATTGCCCTAACATGGCTTTACCATTCTGTAAATTTTAATCAAATTTTAAGTAACTTTCCACGTGGCTCAGAAAAGTAATAATTATGAAATAAAAAATAATTAAAAAACAATAAATGTAAGAAAAACTACTTAATTTAAATAAATTAGAGGGCAATATATTTTGTGGTGGGCGTAATTTAAATAAATGTACGACGTCTTTGTTTGGACTTTTCTACGACAACTGAAGAAGTAATGTCACGATTATATACTTATTAGTTCTTAAAATGCTGATAAATGCGTTACTTAACTATTATTTACAATCAATTTCTTTAGTTTCGTAAAATATAGAACTCGTAATCTAAAGAAATTATCTTTCATTTGTAAAGAACCAAATCTTAGATCTCAAAGGCCAATCATTTTATTTAATGTACCTAATACAAGAGCTAATATTCCGCAGCTATCATAATTTCGTGTCGCGCGTTCTCGTAACTCAAATAGGAACAAAGTGGCCGGATAGACTTCGCCCGGCTGTTCCCGACGTCGTAAGGACCACGATGTTGTCACTCGCTCACTTTGCAATCGGCTCTCGTAGCGTATTTCGTAGCATCTCGAAGCTCTTTCGTAGCGTTTCGAAGGGTCTTTTTGCTTCTAGTTAAACCAACGTAACCAATAATTCAAAGCAAAAATAACAATTCCATTAACTTTGGAAAGCTTGTATTTCTTGATAAGAACGGACACACATTATTTTAAATGCCGTCAAATTTAATTTTAATAATAAATCTAGCAGACTTCCTCTTGTACATTTTAACAACTAGTTTTTTTATTTGAAATTATATCTAAACATTAGAAGCGTAATGATAAAATAAATGAAATAAAGTCTAACGGGTACGGAAAGTTATATTTTTGCTCCCATTATAACAGATATGAATCCAACTATTAAGCTATTTAATTTATTTATTTACTAATACTCCTACACATTTCCTCATTTTATACAGTATGTTTCTGAGCATGATGTTTTTTAAAAGGTAATATTTATCAATACTTCTATTATAGGTTTTAACTTAAAAATATATAATAGATTAGGTCGCCAATTGCCGCCTTTGTTTGGTCAATTCACAAAGAGACAAAGGGGATGTAAGCGGTTGGCTGGCTGAAGTTGAATTTTAAACCGCTAACCTAATAATTCTATTCTCCTGTTATAACTTAACATATGTTTGTATATGTATGAGTTCGAACGATGCATGCCAAATTTACATTGGTTTTATCGAGCACCCCTACTACCATATTGACTAGAAAATTTAAAAAATTTAAAAAAATAAAGTAAACGTTCTGACACACACGCAAATTATATACAAATACATGGTTCAATAACCATTTTTCATCATACAATGACCTGATATGACTGGGAACCTAACCTGAAACCTCTTGTATTGTGAATGCAGTTATCACTTATTGTCCTACAGATTAAATTAATGATCTTTAATACATTTCACGGTATCCTGTTCATAATGATTGATCTCTAAATTAACCAGTCTAACCTTGTAATATAACGCAGTCATTCGTTACTATTCTGTATCAGCTTATCGTACTGAAACTGTTCACGATTCTAAGGACTTTTCCTCGCTTTCGATGAAAATACCAATACCTTATTATTTTTCATATATTTATACACCGTTCTCAAATTCTTTGGGAGACCCTTTCGCATTCGATGGTCATTCAGTATGCAAGTATTAATGGAAAATGAAGTAATAAAGGTAAGGACAATAGCGCTAAGGCCCCTAGTAAGGTACGGGGCGGCGTTATCAGGGTGGGCGCGAGAAGAGGGCAAGAGGGTGGCGGGGAGGGGGCCGCGGCTCCATGCGATGCCAGCGAAGCCTCCGCGACATTCGCGGGCACGGCCTCACCGTGCACTCACGTCGCGTTCGGTACGAGCCGTTACGTAACGCTACATTTATTTCGACTAACTGTTGAGTGCACGCTTGCTCGCAACCAACATACGCACATCATGCCTCCGCGGCAATGCTGGTCGCGGGGGCCAAGCGCACAATTTTAATCACCCCTTTACAAAACTTTTTGAGATTTTTTTGGCAATATATTTTATTAGCTTAAATATTAAGCTTGTGAACTCGGACTCGGGAAAGTACGTGATGTGAAGTTTAGAGAAGGCTCGTGCAAAAGCTCAAGAGAACTTTCGAAACATCGACGGAAGAGCGATACCTTCACCCGCTTTGTTATTAAGCTTCACGTGCGACTTGTACTGATGGGGAGAGAAAAGACTCGAGTCATATGGACTTTTACAACCGCGACTGAAGAATGCCCTAGCTAGACATCATCTGCTTCAACAAGCTTACCATTCACTGCCAGAACACCGCCTATTAAATTAGTTTTTTGAGCCTATGAGCAATTTATTTTGAAGTAGTATAAATCGAAATCCGTCGCCAGGCTGCCGTCCGAAGACTTAGAACTTTGATCGGGTCAATTCCTTCAAGATTCGCGACAATCTGAGTTCGTGGGTTCTGTGGTGGCGTCAACGCCATCTTCGGATGGGCGCACCGCAGACCCCTAGACCCATTGAGAAGGATGACTGCGTGCCGCGAGTGGCCGTAGTGGATGAGACAAGAGGGCAACCTGAGCGAAAGATGGAGCGGAGACGGGGACCATCGGGGCCTCGGCGACGCGGCTTGGAGAACGAGCTGGAAGGCGAGCGTCGGCGGCCGAGGCGCAAACCCGGGAACAGGTATGCATATATCTATAAGCAAACCATTCTTAGGATCCGGCCGCCAAGCGAGCTGATGTCCTGCAAATTACCAACGCGACAACTGTACGTATTTAATTAAATTTAGTTCTAAACGAATGCAGCACCACTTTGCCGTAATTCCGAGCGAGCGTGCTCTTGCCTTAAATTAAGATCGGATGGAAATCCTGTCTTAAAGAAAGATTTGCGATCGTTCGCCTCTCGGGAAAAGTTGGCGAATACCGGTGAGATTGCAGAGTATTTACCCGCCGCGTAGCGATGTGTCAAAGTCTCAGCGTTACTATACTTGCGTGTACTTAACAAACTTTCCTCCTTTCTAACTCGTAAATTTACCATGCAATGCCGCTCATTAAAACAATATTTTCACTTCCTAAAGTTAAGTTTTGTGTTGTCGCTGCGCAAATTTATTTTTGTCCGCTTTTCTTTTTATTTATTCACATCTGCCTATGTCTATGTAAATAACCATTGATGTTGTTATATACATAAGTTTTTGTTATTTAACTTCTCAATATACATACATATATTAGTTCCCTTCAAATTATATATTATTGTACATAAATTGCACTGCTTTTCTATATCTTCAAAATACACGCGACATTTTTTAAATTGCGAATTATCCTTAAATTGCTTCTCGTGTATGATTTCAATGGAACTGGTCAGCGCAACATTATAATACCATGCATGGGCCGTGGCGTGTCGCAAACGAACAAAGCGTTTCTATGCGTGTAGATTGGACTAATTCGGGGAACAATTTGGTTCTGCGGCTTTTCTGACATTGAACATTATTCGACCTAAAAAATGACTCACCTTGGACTCGCAAAACAGAAGGACTAGCGCCGGTGGCGATCGATTTTAAAACTTAACACCTAGGAGTTTGGGTTTTCACTCGATAAACGACACTACTGTGACCCTCAAATAAAATTCAGTAATATGAGTCATTCCGATTTCTATGTTGTTATAAGGATTTACATTCCGTACTGTAAGTTATTATTATTATTACGACTCGGGTGTCTTTAAATAAGTAATCCATAAGCTTTTACTAAGCTTATGTGTTATAAATCCTAAGATCACAACAACAGGTGGGATTATATTCAAGCAATAACTTATGATAATTATGTAAAATTATACGTAATGTTTAATTCATAAAGGTACTCGACTATATTACGTTATAAGTATAACTATTTCGAATTCGTCAAGGTTTATATTGATACGTAAAATTAAATGGTTTCCGATTGTGTGTGTACATTACTGTGATAATAAACAATTCATTTCTATTAAAACATGCACGTATAATACTGAATATACACCCCCAATATTAATATTGAAAGAGTATGCGTTTTGTTATAAAGTGTTCCAGTAAAGTGGCTATTACAAAACTTGGAGTGAGAATTCAGCAACTCGCGCTTATCCTTGCATTGTTTCTTTACAGCACGCTATATGCTCGACCTTCTAACTCCTTATAGCTTTAAACTTGTCCCAAGTTTGTTTCGTGTACCTCAAAATATTCTGGGGTGAATTTGTGATGAACATTTACGTGAACATTACTACCGAAATTTAACAAGTATGGAATTTAATTATACAACAGAGATAGTAAATAAAACTGATTTTGAAATATGCTGCTCAAAACGAAATAATAATAAAAACTTAAAAATCAGTACAACTGTCATTTCTAAGATATGCCATCAGTGTAACATAATTATTTATTGATTTGTAACCACTTGTTTGCAAAATATTCATATTAATGTCCTACAGGTGTTATCAAATTAAATATGTTATTTAGCTTCACCATTTCATATACACCATAACTACCGTTTACATCATATAATTTAAATCAATATCTTAGTAGTTGTAGCGAAATTTAAATTATGGCGCGACAAATAAATTCATGCAATTTTATACTGACACGACATTGATGGTGCAACACAAGAAAGAAATAATAAGGAAGAATTTAAAGTTGATACAATATTCGTATATCGTATTTCGTACAATATAATGTTTACCATCGACGTAGCCTTATACCTAAATTCTGTGTTTTATTTTATATGAGCTTTTGCCCGCGGCTTCACTCGCGTTAAGAAACTTTCATCCCTTATTTTATCCCCTTGAGGGTAGAATTGATCAATATCCATTCTTAGCGGATGCCTACGTCATAACATCTACCTGCATGTCAAATTTCAGCCCAATCCGTCCAGTGGTTTAGGCTGTGCGTTGATACATCACTATGTCAGTCAGTCAGTCACCTTTGAATTATATATATTTAGATTTATCCATAATTTAAGTTTTAAGCAAATGTCAGGTATTATTTATCGACTTTTTATCCATTTCTGATTATACTACCGCAATGAAATTTGCCATGAAATTTTAAACAAGGCTTTTGATCGGAATGTAAAAGTCATTTTGCACAATATTGAGTCGCAATAGCCACTATCCAAAACACAAAAAAACTATACTTTGGCTTAAATTTGGTTTTGTCCGATACTCAAATATTTCCTTCCCCCTTTTTAGAAATATTAACTCATACTAGTCGCTTAAACATAAAGTACATCTGTGTTCTTTGTCTATTAAAAATACCTAGCTTATATTATTTCAGTATTAAAAAAGGAAATAATTAACCTTTCATGACTATAAATCATTCATGTTTTAAATACTCAGAAAATAAAAACTGTATGTTGGCTGCCCATTATTTTCCCATAAATATGCCTAAAACGAATTCTCTTCACGAGTAAATTGAGTTAATAAGGGTTTTTATCGGTCTTATTTCCGCCACATTAGATGCGAAGTTTGTTATATCAATATAGAATATAAACCTACTTAAAAATAAACAGTAACTTTGTTTTAAATAATTGTGTAAGTAAAGAGTTTTAAAGTACATTTTAAAAGCAGACTTTGAATAGAAAGTTAATAGGATACCTTGGAAATATTCTTCCAAGTAATACTTTCAAGTAATATTTCAATTTGACATCAGAAACACACTTATGGCTTCCTGACTGTATGAAATTTCCAACCAGTTTCAACTATTTTTAAAGATTAGCTACCTACACCTAAGGATTCGTCGACGTCCGCGACATCTCGTATTAAGTCTTGTAAAATTCTCGTATTATATTTTAGTTTTACCTTCTGACAGTTCAGTAAACGTTTATAAACCTAAAGTCTATTATTTATATTGCGTGTTTATTTATGTATGTAGTTCATTTTATAACAAACATTATCGGAATTAAAGAATAGTAAGATGACCAATTATAGCAAATCTAAACGCACAACGTTCTGATTTTTGATAAGTATTTTTGATGGTACTAATCAAACACCTTTCTTAACCATCCCACTTTCATAAACTGCATAACGAAATTCCTTATTGCTTGGGTGTCCTACTTTTGCCCCTTGTTAAATGTTCTTCTTATCAGTATCAACATGCTAATTGTTATGTTATGTTTGAATGTTACGAATGATATCTAAAACCATTTTATGCTAACAGGCCTAATTACAGTAGATACTGTCTATGTTTGTATATAATAGAAATATGAATCACGTATACAGACATAAAGAACGATACTTGTTGATACAATACTCGTACTTATGTTTCGCTTTAGAAGATAATTATAAGTTAAGTCACGATTTTTATGCCATGAAACGTTTGTGCGATAAGATGTCCATGCAAGCGAAAGTGACAAATAAGACATCCTTCTTCGATCTATTTTCATATAAAGCGGCTATTATGGGAAGTAAAATCGAAGCGTTAACAATATTTGCACACATTACCTGGAAGTTTATTATTGAAGGTATCGGGAATACATTTTTTTTATTTCGTCCAGTTACATATAGGTGACCCCTCTTTTTAATATTTGGTATATACGATATGAGTTAATATTTATAATCAGTGAAGCGATTAAAGTTACTTTAATAAATTAAAAGTAAAAAACCTTTTAACAAGCTTTTATTTAAATCCTCTAAAAAGAACAAAATGAAATTTTCCTTTAAAACTTTTACTATCAACTTATAACGTCATCACACAATTTGTATGATATAAAACATTATTTATATTTATAAATACGTATACATATAATGCCAGTTAAATAAAAGTGTTTAATATTGTACGATATAGTTGAATGTTATTTAATTTCAATACGTTTTTTTAAACAAATGAGTACAACAGTTCTATTATGCCCCTTTAAAGGATGTGTTTTAAAAATCTTTCTTAGTACCTACGCGTACTTAAGAAATTCCATAACAAAGTTTTATGCTTCATCGACACGTTATCGTTATCGTTATCGAAACGACAACGTTATCTGTCGGTTTAACAAATACTTTGCTTCGTTGGCAGTGGCCATACCTATGTGACGAGGGGTCCTAAGGTATTGATTCCTGGTTGCGACAGACATTTGAGTGATAGATAAATGTTTGATTTCGGGTCGTGATAAAGTGGTGGGTCCACATGACCCGACTCCGTCGGCCGATCTGATTAGGCGTTGCATTGGTGTCCTATTAGATCCTCTATCCATAAGTTCACGACTAAATCAACCAATTTTCATTTAATTATATTTTCCATGCTTCATCGATGTTGGAATGTAAGGAAGGTTTTCATAAATAATTCAAACTCCCTTTGAAAGAATACCACCTAAATAATCCTAAAAGCCGAAAGTTTTAACTTTGAGTACAAATTTAGAATGAGATCTAGAAAATTAAAGAAAACAGCAATATACATATTGCTTAAAAGGAGGCTATACGAATTTTAATTTGTTAATGTGTCTTATGGAATTCGAACTATCGAATTTTTTTTATGAATTTACCTAATAATTCGATTTATAAATATCCAAAAAAAATTTTTACTTTGAGCAATATGCCGTCGTTTTGACTTTTATGGAAATATATTTACCTCCAATTAAGGTTATTGTGAGTCCAAATAATTCTGTTAATTTCTGGATAATTAATTCAACGTTATTTTCAAGTTAATTTACTAAAAAAAGGTTTTTGATTCGAGCAGTTTGATAGATTATCCAGCCCATGTGAACCGATTTGATCACCTGATTTAGTCAAATTGGGCTTAAAATTAGATCACGTGGAAGAGACCTTAATAAGGTTTCTTACGTTGTTCACGCAATCCGCCACACAATTCCTAGTACGTGGATATGAGTGTTTACAGTATATTAAAAAAAATGGAAAGTAATTCATAATAACTGTTTAACGATTATAACAGAATTTTAATAAATGTCTCAGGAATTTTAACTGCCTAGACAATTTCTTGATTAGCTGCAAGAAGAAAAACAAAAAGATATTTATTCTGTTGCTTGGATTATATGGTGCGGCTGAAGTTTTTATCTTACACTCTTGCACAAAGCAATAATGCAACTAAACGGCATCATTACTGCCATGTCGTTGGGTGTGGCAAATGTGTTTAGAAATAGCCGGGTAATTGCTATATAGCGTGATTTTAGAACTGTGGCTTATTTTCTTTTATAAATACATACATATGTGTGTTAGTTTGAATTAATTATTGCTAAGAAATTAAAACAACGTCACATGACATGACATAGACATATGCGACGTTTAAATAAATGTCTATACTATAATTTACGTGTGACTGCAGTAGAGTGCAGATTCGTATACCTTCAGTTAGTACCCCAACGCTTGGTTGACCACGTAAAGTTGAGCAAACAGTACCATTACTTTAGCATTACTTTAGCCAAACCGACAATTCAGACGTCATTGTCTTATACGTTGGTTATATTTACCAACCTTGATTATATTAGTGTTAAGAATAAAAAAGCAACTTATCTACAAAAAATTGGAAACACAAATACATCAGAGTAACACAAAATAAAAAAATAGGTCAATAATAATACAAAAAATGGCAGTTATTTTAAAAACTTCAAATTCCAATATCGCGAAAAGGGTTAAGTTTGGGATTGGGTGTTAAGTTAAGTTAAGTCGTTAAATCAGTCGGGAATGATGGAAACTACAGCCTCTTAAAGGATTTTGATCGACTTAACCAATAACCCTGTATATATCGACATATAACATCATCAAAAAATATTTGAAATGCAAGCAAAACGGTTATCCCTATATAGATAGAGCGCGGCTCTATATTTTAAGCCAGTATGCCCCGACTTGTGTCAATCTTATTTGAACAAAAATATCGTTAAGGAAGTTTGGGTGCTTTTCATCAATGAATTGGTGACCGCTAATTGTAACAGACTCTTGAGCGCTTCCATACACCGGTGTTAAGTTGTCAGCCAAATTTTTATCGTTTATCTTCATACTTCTCCAATTCTACGGTAAAAAATAAGTACTTACGAGTTTATTCTCCCGTTTTCCAGGACCGCTCACGTTAGGGATTTGTCGAAGCGAAGACACAGTTTGACTTACGGAAAGTGTTTGTTCTTATACACAAAGGCCTTTAGAAATTTGGACAATCAATGGAAAAAGTTCTGTGAATATTATAAGTTCTTATACAAAGAAGACTTAGAAATATTTGTATACCTCATCAAAAATACAAAACAACGAAAGAACAAAACAATTTAACAAATAAAAGGAAGCATATCGTTTTCGGGTCAGCGTAAGAAATTCCGCTATAAAAGTTAGGATTACTTTTGTTACTAAATAATTCACTGTTCCGTACGCTGATATTTATTTATTCATACATCTTCTTCTTAATATATATAAAGTACGTGTCACGGTGTTTGTCCGCGATGGACTGCTAAACTACTTAATCGATTTTATTCAAATTTTGCACACCGTATCCAGTTTGATCCAACTTAAGAGATAGGATAGCTTACATCTCAATTTATAGTCACAATATTATTTTATTGCAAATTATTTGTTTAATATCCTACAAAGAATTAATTCCATAAGATTAGTCACAGCAACGCGTGGCCGAGTCTGCTTTTTTTTATACAAACAGTACAGATAGCCGTCCAATATTATTCAGCACTTCTCATTAACGAAGCAAGGTTTGTGTGCTTCAGTTCAGTAAGTTGAAATTAGACTATCGCTGCTCATAGTTGGGTAAAAAGATGCAAGCAAAAACTCTCATTACAGGACTCGCAGAGTTGTTATCATTCCAAAAGCATACTTTATGTAAATCAAATTCGAACGCTGAATGGCAACAAGAAGTCTCTTGTGAATTGTAAGCCTTTAGTCCTAGACTTAGGTGCTTGTTTTGCACTGGCCTCACCTAAATCACATCAATTAACGACTACTTTGTGATAAGTAATTTATTTATAATATCAAAGGAGCAATATGCTGTCGCACAAAATATCTCTAATACACATTATCGACATATGGTCAGCGTTCTGTTGTTAAAAAAAAATTGATCAAATTTGGTTTCGTGAAATCCACCTTAGTACGTATTTGATATAATGACTATTATATTTTTTAAATACAAGTTTCATGTCGTTTTGAATTTTTTTTTAATGTAGAAGGAATCTCCTCATTTATTAATATTTTTTTAGATGACTCCAATAGCCGTAATACGACGCCTATGACGAATAACAACATTTAAAACAAAATGTGAAAACCCGTGAAAAGAGTATAACGCGTAAAAATTGTATTCGTACTGGTAAACTTTGAATGGGTTTCAAGGGGTTCATTAACCCGAAAACATTAAGTCCAGGACAGTTCGGAATTATGCCATTAGAACCATGCCAATGAGGATTTTAAAATACCATTAAATAATTTATTCATTCAAATAAACATATAATACAAAGTCGTGTTAGTTACGCCGTTTATAATTCAAGAACATAGATATTAAGATAATAAGTATTATAATATGATATTCCTCAATAAAAAATAACTTTAAAAAAGTTATGGTAACTTAATTATGTTTATCATTTACTTTTTTATCATTCATTGACTGTTAAGCGAAACGAATTTCCCATATATGTTTATATTTTTTATTAATTATAAGTTAATGCTTAACTACAGTCCCACCTAATGATAAGCGGTGATGTATTTTTGGGTGGTAAAGCGCATAAAAATTTTCAATAAATTGCTGTTTCGGTAAAAGTTTACGTACTCGTACATGCTTTAAATATACGAGTATAATCGAATAATAACTGTTAAGATTGGTACCTTAAAATAGTCAGTCTAACTGAAGTTGACTGACTTAGTCAAAAAATGTGTTTACGATAACATTTGAAATAAATACCATTTGTACCGACTTCACTACTGTTTCTTGGCGATGATATTTCTAAAGCGACAGTTTCCATCTTATCCTGTCGAACAAAATATATTGCTCGAACGTCTCCTCGCATTTCTATTAGCCGACCCAATACACTTCAGTTACTACAAACAGATATTATTGCTATTTTTCGAATTATGTTGTAACTGTCGTATTACAGATATAGTCGCTAGCTTTGAAATCGGACAAAACTATCGAATCGAACCGCGAATTAATTTAAGTGTTTGAAAACTTACTGTGTATTTCGTAAATATTAAAAAAAATAAAAAAATATATATATTTTTTAATAGCTATTTCAATAGAATTTCATAACTCTATATGTTATACGTATATTGAAAATACTAATTCATGATACATTTTGATTCCTTTCAAATATAATTCAACAGATCTATTTACTAACTACATTGAACTCAAAGTTATTTACTTGTTTATTGGTTAATAACAAGGTACAAATAACGTGGTTTAGATAACTTTAGTATAAGCTTTATAGTAATAATATTTCTACACTTGGATTTTGATATCACAAATCTTTTAGTACGTAATATTGTGTTAAAAATGCGCATTGTTGTGTATCGTCAAACGAGTCCATTTATGAGGTAGGATATTTTGTGGGCTTACTTCTTGAGTAATATTATTGTAGGTTTCAGAGGGAACCATTTTATCGATGATATAATATACCCCAAGAAACTCTGTGTAACTCAATGGTTGTAAAGCATCTTATTGGAGAAAGGTTGTTTGTACTCGCTCGTAAAGATTTTGGATTTGTAAATATGTGATGTATGTACATATATCTTCATGCCAGCAGTTGGGCAAACGATTTTCTCGTAATTACAAATCTGTGATATCTTCTAAAGTATTTATTTAAATGATATAAATTGAAGAACAATTTTTATCCAAACTGGTGCTCAACTTGAAAAATAATTTTCATCGTGAAATTTTACGTAGGGTTTTCTAGTAAATACGTCATTTTGACGTATCTTTTCTGATATCTCGATTTTTTGAACCAAACATTTAAATTTATCATAATAAGTTTTTTTTGGAATAAGTAGTTTATTATCCAACCAAGACTTCAAACCATCTCCATATCAAATTTCATTATAATCGGCAGTACTGTTTGTTCGTGAATGGGTATAGGAAATGGCGTTATAAAAATAAATAAAATTTCCATATACATACATATTGGGTTATCAGTTTGCCACGGAGAACGGAAACAATAAAGTGATGTTAGATGATTTTTTTTCTTAAACGTTACTGTTGGTAAACAATGACTAACATATCAATTTGCAGTAACAGTCCTTGAATCTTAATAAGGCGTCCGTCTAAAGAATGAGGCATTCATCTTTTTACCTCAAGTTCTTTATTTGTTGGCAAATATTCTAATGAAAACATTCGTGGAGCAGATTGTCTTTATGTTTGATGCCCATAACAATATGGAGCTCTCAGCTTTTTACGATGTCAAATACGTACTCAAGTCAACCCTACTTTTTAAGCATTTCGCGGCACTAATCTAAACGTCGCTATTTAGTTATGATGTTTTATCAATTATGAGATTTACCTGACACTTCCTGATATCCAAGACTTTCTAAATTGGTTTCAGACCAATGCCAAACTTACCAAAATCAATTGACATGTGTCCCCTATATGCTTGTGTGTTGCATTAGCAACACAACTACTTCTTTATCTGAAATAACGTTTTTACCATAGAAGGACGTCCAATTGCTTCGATGATTGATTAAACCGATTATGATCAATGGGGCGATATATGATTTTATTTGAATCTGCCAATCCATGCCATTGTCTTTGTTGATTAAGTCTGCAACGGCCGATACCTGAAGTGCTCACAGCCCAGCTCGCGTCGATCCTATGCGATCGACAGAGTTAAGCAACTGCGGACGCGGTCGGTACCTGGATGGGTGACCGCTA
>DWJN01000998.1:0-19974 GCA_018248895.1 Carystus phorcus
TTAGTTATTTTTTTGGTACAAAAATCATTGTGACACAACTCTTTTTTTGAGAGTACTGGCCATGGGCAATCTCCTTTCTATTATGTATCGTTTATGTACTGTAAATTCTAAAGCTATAATTATTTTACATAAAATAATAATGATATTTTTAAATATAGAAGTAACAAATAAAATTTATAACATTTTTCTATTATTTTATTGAAACAGTATCGGCGTCTACATATAAATGACATACTACAGTACACGAATATTTCTTCATTGATTAAAGAGGCCTAGAGCATTTGTTATGGAGTGGTTAGTGGCCAACCCCAGTGTCGAAAGCTCTCATGCCGCCCGAAGGCCTCCGACATGGCTTAACGACTGCTATCTGCGATAACACTTGGGACCGACGGCTTAAACTGCACTACGAAGTATAAAAACGCTGAAGAGATTTTTACCACTAGCGGTCACCCATCCAAGTACCGACCGCGCTCGAAATTCCTTAACTCCATTGATCGCTTAGGATCTATTTTAGCCGCCGGTCTATGAAATCTTCAAGATACGATATAATTCTGACTAATCACAGTTATATTCTATTATTTATACTGACGACCCGCGTGGCGTAATGGTCATCACGCCGGACCGCCGTTCGAAGGCTCCTGAGTTCGATTCCCAGCGAGACTGAAATTTAAAATGATGAGTTTAAATTTCTGTTCTCGGTCTGGTAATGTTTGTAATTTGTCTTACTGTGTTGTCCATGACACCCACAACACATGGTATCCTAGTGTGGGGCTATGAGTGTGTTGCGTTATTTATTTATTTATAATGATACTTAGAAGCCTATTTATATAGCCGTTATTCCTAATCAATATTATTTATCCAAAGACTTTTGTAATATACATAAAAGTATTTATAATTATATGGTTGTATTGATTGATGTTGTATTTTGTTCACAGTTCGCTGCTCCTCGGCCTGGCGGAGAGTCATCTTGCTTGCAGGGCCCCGATTGCTTCATGGTAAGTAACATTAACTATATTCTACATATATACAGTCATGTATATTTATTAAAAGAAAGAAGAAAATAAAATAGAATGCGCAGTATGAAACAGACTTAACTTACCTTCAACCCATTAATGGCCCACTACTGAGCACGGCTTACTCCTCAATAGTGAGGAGGCCTAGAGCATACTCCACCACGCTGCTACAATGCGGATTGGTGGAGGGGTTAGTGGCCAACCCAAGTGTCGAAAGTTTTCGAAACCGCCCGAAGGCCTCCGACATGGCTTGACGACTGCTATGTTCATAGCAACCGGAACCGATGGCTTAACGTGCCCTCCGAAGCACGTAATCGCTCAAGAAATTTTTGCCACTAGCGGTCACCCATTCAGATACCGACCGCGCCCGCAGTTGGTTAACTCTGACGATCGCATAGGATCGACGCGAGCCGCCCGGCTATGAGCGCTTCAGACTTAAATTTAATTTAAATTTAAATATATAATCAACATTTATTTTTATATAAACGCAAGTCAGTGAACGAAATGAGAAGGAATATATAAGTAGTGTATAAAAAGTACTGAAACCCGCATCTTACGCGAACGTCAAAATTATATAATAATGTTCCAACTTTTGTCTATGAATATTTGTATGTATGTCTTCTATGCGTTCGTAAATCAGTGATCCGATTACTTTGGTGGGTTGTTTTGCGTACGTTTGCCAAGGTTTCTTAAGTCAAAATCGTCTTCTCACGAAGGAACTCCTTCGAGGTTATTTGTACAAATATCAAACAGATACACAATATCAGAACAACGTTAAAGGGTAGGTGACATAAGTTGTAGATCAATGTTTTCCGCACTACAAATGCAACATATTATGTGCGCCACAGAGTAATCGCTATGAGAATGGCTTTAAAACAAAACAAATTTGTGTTGAGCTGCATTGCTGCGACATGTTTTTAATTTTCCCTTTCATTGCACTTGCGGTCCTTTGTGGGACTTCGCGTCACGTTTAATTCAAAGACCATATTTCATACGCGCTTTTACTGGGAAATTGTGTGATGGTAGTGTGGATTATAAATTTTAGTAACAATATAATCGCTATTAGTAATCGCAAGGTCAAAGTTTAAAATAATTACAGAATGTAGAAAAAAATTGATTTAATTGTAAAAATTGTGTCACGTTTAGAAAACAAAAACACGAAAAATTCCAGTAAAACGTGATTAAAAAATAATATCTATGTTATAGTCACATATATACAATTCTCTGTGTTGCGTTATAAACACATACACTATTAACATAAAAATTATAGTAAGTTTCATTCGTTATTCATATTGTTATTTTAATTCATTAATTATTCCTTTATCGCCTGTAATATTATTACAACAAATGAAAAATAAAAAGATGTTTTTATGTTACATTCAGGCCAATAAGTATTCAATGAAGCGTTCACAACCCATCGGGCTTGGGTCGTAAGTGATCGGCAAAGTAACGCCGCAGTCGAAATTCGATGGGTGGCCTGCGAAAAAAATTTATTAACATTTCCGTATTTCGCAGGACATGTTAGGCAGACGGTCTTGATTTTTATACTTGAATGGCTTCAAACCATAAGTCGTTTAAGGTTATGAATTTCTCTTCGTAATCGAGGTCTGGAGCTTACTTCTGCTCTATTATATTTAAATGTAATGGAACGATGTGAACCAAAATGTAATGTCATTCGAAGCAATCTGGTATAGCTTAATTACTTCCAAATATCAATCGGATCTGAAGGCTTAACTTGTTTACCGAAACACGAAAAACATCCGAAAATTTCGCCACAAGTTAATAACGCATACTGGGTAAAGATTTTGAAAGTCGAATGCTTTTCCTTACTCAGATTGAGTACCAAGCAATCCTTTCACCAATTCTCCAATGACTTATTGCACGACAGAGGGCTCCTAAAATTTAACTATTTCATCATTGTGTCGAAATAAAAACAATTTTATGAGAATTCAATAGTTATTATTTTTCATCAATCCGATCCAAGAACTTGCAAAACTGAAGCGGAGAAGCATCATCCTTTAAAATTCCATTAACTTTCTAGACTTCCTTATAACGTAACGGTATTGTCCATTAACCTTTGGAGCCCTTGTAAGGTAATAGTATTGTATAAATTACTTAAGTAATTGAAACTGGTAATGTTAATTTTAACACAGGTGATAAAAATAGTAAAGGTATCAACCTCATAGTTTCAAGATATTATAACAAGCTAATTCTGATGACAAAACTCTCAATAAGTTTAACTTTCTACTCAAAGCCGAGTTTAGTCTACGGTCGGAATAGATCGAAGTAATTTAGTTCATTTATCGTTATTAAATTTCTCTATCTATCAATTTGAATCCACACCATCAATTTATAAAACTGCGTTCCAAGAGGAAAAGTATGTTCAATATCCTGAAATAAATTACCACGAAAATGAGAATTATTATGAGCATAAACATCGTGAAATCGAAAAATTATGTATTCATATTTCCCGAAGATTTTCACTCTTCCCCTAACTTAGATTTTCGCTTAATACAGAAAAAATATTCTAATAAAATTTACATGTAATAGTTGCATATTCTTAATTATCATACAGCTATGTTGTAATTAGCTTTTCAAGGATACAACTTAAGTTAATACAACTACTAAGATGAAATTCGAGTAAACTTGTATAAAAGTTATTCAGTGCATAAATTCTTCGTTATGAATGTTGTAAAATTAAAGTTCGCTTGTAAACTACTCGAGGAATAGTTTGATAATTCGAATCCATAAGTCATTAAGATTCTCTGCTTTACCAGCTCAGAATGCATTGTCACTTGCCATTGTAGTCAACCATAACGTGGATTTAAAAATAAGCATTCCACCTAATTTTCCTAACATACAATATTTGATAAATAGTTGCTTACATTAAATAGACCAACTAAAATTCTGTTCCTTTGATAAGTCCTCTATACTCACTTCTTTAGTTGTTTTAAATAATTTTCGCAGAACATAGGATTTTACACCAGTGTTAAAATATTGCGCTTTCCGCTTAGAATCTAAAGCTTCATGTTTTGTGATCAAATCTCGCAGTCAAATTTTATGGTGTGCAAAACGAAAGACTTAGCACAGAAGTGTGAAGCTTCTAAAGGACCGGCGGAACTTGCTAAAATCAATAGACTGTCTACTTCAAACGGACCGCGGTACCAAGGCGACAGAACGTTTTGTCAATACTAATAATTAATAACTGTGGTTCCTCCGTTCTTATAATTATTAAAGCTTACTGAAGCGAGAGTGGGCGTCAAGTTAACGTCAACTCCAACTAATGAGTGCTCCCAATGACTAATGCTGCATCTGAAACGGTCATCTTAAGGAAATTCGGCTAGAAGTGGCAATTTAACACCGCTAAATGGAACTTTAGGAACTTTAACTTGCGGTTTATATAGATTAGTTGGATTGTTTTAGATTGTTTGTAAAATAGCTGTATATACAACTAATTCTTATGCACTTATATGGCCTAACGGTTGTTAGGAGGTTGGCCTAGAAGGTGTTTTGGTCTGGACATAAAATGCAATTGCTTTCAAAGCAATTCTTGAATACATTATATTTAGTTTAGAGTTTGGTTATTTAACTGTATAACAACAATCGATCCGATTATATTTATTTCATGAAATATATGAAAACGGCTAAGACATTTTTGGTATTAGCTACTCGTTGAATGCCTTATCACACTTGGCGTTGCAAAAATTGTTTATCTCTATAGGTTACATACAAGTTTTATCTTTATAAAATGCCATTCATTACTCACACTTGTCGCTCAGTAATATAAATGTGTATGGCCTTGGCTCAAGACATTGCTTTCAACGCGGCCTTTAAAATTCAAATTACAGCCAACCGACCAATCTAGTAACATTTATTTCTCGTAGATTCAGTAACGAGCACGCCCCAATTCTAAAAGTAATGACAAACGATGGTATCTACGGCCAACTCGCCGCCAGATACTAACATAATTTGACAAAAGGTGTTACTTTTTCTCAAACGAGAATTAGATATATTTCGTTCGTGTCAGCGTATAGCTCATTTGTAGTAATGACCCGTTAGGCAATAAATCAGAACGCTCCGAAAACATATTTATATTTGTCGTTTTAATGATCGTTTATTTAACCACGAGGAACGGAGACGACAATTAAGTTAAATTTTTGTTGTTGCAGTGTTGGGAGAACTGTGAGCTTCTTCAATCCAACTTCCACGTGTGGGGTGCTGTTTGTGATGAAAAAGATATTTGCGTGAGTTTCTTAAATATGCTTCAAAATTAAAAAAATCTTTTTCAAATTAAGACTAGATTTTTACGGATGAATTTCTTTTCAGTTCCCTGGATGCAAAGTCGCATGTGAGTTCCACACGGAAGCAGCTAGAGCATCGCAAACTCAGCCAGTCATCCACACTAAAGGAGAAGGCGTGATGCGTGTAAGTGGAGCTCTTGCTCGTTGGCCACCACCTGCACCACATACCGCTTCTCGCCCCGCACCACTTGTATACGTCGTAATGCGGCGAGCTGCTGAGGGACCTTGGCGACAAATCATACAAACACAAGCATTAGCCACTCGAGTTCCTTCGAACAACGAAGGAGCGCTCTTACGAGTTCTCGTCGTCGACCCTCAAGGCCTCGTTACAATCTACAGCCCCGATGAAACTTGGGTAGCTCATGATAGTAATACTTCTAATCACGACGAACATAAATGGACATTGAAGGAAATATCGCTCATTCATCAAAAGGTTCTTGTCATCGGAGAAATCGCTTGGGAACCGAGAATTACGCGCGGCGTATACTTAGTGACGTGGGAAGTTGATGGAGGAGGCTTAAAGGGAAATCTGTTCACGGATTCAACGCGCGTCACCTTGTCTCTATGGCCGGACACAATTTATCATATTCAAGTCGAGCTTGTGTCTCGTACTCCAGGTATAGATAACGAGAAATCTGAGACAATGACTATAGATACAAGCCGTGCTCAACGAGTGTCTACGGAAAGCGTACAAGACGTTGAAGTTAGTGAAGGCGATCGCCTTATGTCGGTGTTAGTAAGCTCAATGAGAGGTGAGCGTGTGCCAGAACGAGCTCCTGACTCAGAGTTACTACTGGGTTGTTTATCAGCTATAGTTGCATTTGGCTTGGCTGTGCTCGCTGCAATCTTGTGGAGGCGGAGAAGGAGAGGAACATTTCCCGGAACCAATGTTTATGTAGGATCTTCATCGGTTCTCAAGCGAAAACTGGTTGAGGACTTCACACCAGCTACTCATTGTTTCCAACCAGTTCTTGCTCCGCAGACTCCCGCTAATGATACTGCATCACGAGACGTTGTAGTGTGACGTCACAGCTTAGATATGCTGTCGATCAAAGACCGCGTCTTCAGTTCCTAAAGTATCAGGCGAGTTCGCCAAAAAACTATTTTTTCGTCAATGATGTGAAAGAATGGACTTTGAATGTGATACAAGTTAAATATTAATTGAGCAAAAAAAAAACTAAAAAGTGAAAGATGTTTGAGTGAAAACATTTTAGTTTATTGCGTTATTGTGATTTACGTCATTCTATTAAGATGAACTCCATAAAAGACACTGTACATGCTGCTATATTCAAATTAAATGTTTACATTTTTTTTGTATGTAGACTTAGGTGAATTGTAAATTGAAAATTGTACTTATAAATGTATTTATGAAAAACAGTAAGGTTAACACCAGAAAATTAGCTGTACATACGTTAGGAGCAAATCAATACACCGTAATTTTTCCAATATAATTTTACTTATTGTATATACATTAGTAGGTGTGTTATGGAATTATTAATGCAAGTTAATAGGCTTCAAATTACAAATTAAAATTTTACATATGTATATGTATGTGGTTTACGTATATAAGGTTCCATAGAGGAATGTTTTATTATTTGACCAGTTCTTTAATAATCGCGCGCAATATATCAAGTCTTATTACGTTACTATTTTGGAATTAAAATCTTAATTTAGATATTATATAATGTAATCGGTAACATTGAAAACTGTTTTACACTAGTCCTTACGAACATTTCGTTATAATAGTTATTAGATATATTTTATTCTAATTCTTAATCATTCTAGAAACTATAATAACGTCTTCAGCAATAAAATACATGTACGTACTTGTAAATATATGAAGCATTTATTGTAAAAAAAACATGAGAGGAATTATATTTTTCTGGAATCGTCAAAGGGATAAATACATATTTCTAATGTTATGAGTGGATGTAACGTTGTTTAAATTTATATCTAAGTGGATAATTCTGTTTTAAAAAGTTATCTTTCAGATTTAAACTACGTTGTAAATGTCATTATTCATGATGAAGTAGTTTGTTTAAAGTTGATGCTAGCTTTAAACAACGTACTTAAATAATTTAGGTTTGTTTCGTAGTTCAAAATATAAAAAGGCCAAAATTTTTTTGTATGATCAAATACATTTTGGTTTTTTTGATGACCAAATCCAGATAGATTAGTGTAAGTTAGGAGCTTAGTTAAAGTTATTTATTGTTTGTGATTATTTTCGTACCTTCACTCGTATTGTAAATAAATATCGCTATAATTGAAGCTGAAACTTAACAAGTATAAATAAATACGTCTGCCAAATTAAAACTTGATTTCTTTTCAATCATTTCAAATGTTCCATTGTTCATATCATACATTCCTATAGAATGAAGGTCATTATCTCCGTAGCATACCACGACGATCATCGCAAAGAGAAAAAACGAAGTATTCGTGTCATTTAGGTTGGCTGGGACAATGATACCTGTCTCATGAATTCTAACACCTTGGATGGGACTAGGCTGTGTTTTTACAGTACCTATTGAAATTCTCTTTAGGAAAACAAACTGTGTAAAAATTAGAGTGAAATGTCTTAGGATGTAGACGTGTGTGACAAAGATGCCACTGCAACTACTTGAGCGGGTTTCAATTTGTTTGCAACGTTTCAGGTAGTAATAGGAATTATGGCTATTATACGCAAATACAGTTCTGTGGTTGCTACAACGAAATGTCAAAAAGTCGTAGTGATACTATTATCTATTGCTTGTTGTTGTGTAGCGTTGCAATACAGTGCCGTTGTCTGACACAATTAAATAAGATTTTCCATATTAAAAAGATTTTATTACTTGTAAATCTTAGAACACAGTTTATGACTTATTAGAAACAAAAGTATACTTTTCGAAAGTTTAGTAGGTACCTGATGTAGACACTATGAGATCAGTAAACACATGGAATTTCCAATTAAGGTTAAGACACTGAATCTGATGTGGTATAATAAGAGACCAGTAGATATTAAAATGCTGTTATACTAAAAGTTATTCCAACTAATGCGCATTTACTAAAGATTTGTAGAAAAAGGTCTGTGCATCCGATCTAAAATTGTAATCAGCTAAATTATTGGGGGAATTTAAAAACTTATTGAATGTAATGAGAAAAAAATAAAAAAACGTTTCAGAGCGATTCTAAAATCTGTCTCCTAAACAGTCGTAAAAACACACACAAGGTTAGAAAATTGTATAACAATCATATTTCATTACAACTCTATTATAATACACAGATTTTTTGCCACAACGACGCGACTTTAGGTTACTAGTAATGTATAACCACAGGTATTAGTTTCATTTAATAACACTTAATTTCATTTTTCGAAATGCATTATGCATAGGCTTGTAGAGCGCAATAATTTGAAGGAAATCCTTAAAATAAATATTAACTTGGAGTTTGAAAAGACCCTGTTGCTGTCATTTTCCCGTACCGGATAAAACGGCACCATTGTGAGGGGATTAACGTCAACGAATTTGTTGTCAACAAACGCCTGATCAAACAAAAAGATTTGCGCGTCACATGGCCCCAAGGAACCCTTTATTTCAATTATTGCTGCCCATTCAGCAATACGAGCTTAAATACTTAACGGAATAGAGAATAAAAAATACCTATATTAATCCTTTTTCGAATAATCTCTTACATTTTCAAGGCTAGTACAAACTAAACAGTAACTATCCCATATTTTGCTGTAGGAACTATAATCAATAATTAAACAATAAATAAAAACGTGATCGGTAAAATAGATGTTCGTAGCCTTGCCACAGATATAATATATACTAATAGATATTATATACTTATGAATAAATTGTTATTATTATTAAAATTGTAAGTAGTTGTAGCAGACATTACGCCATAGGCATTATTGAATATTTTAGGGAAGAGCTTTAAATCAGCTAATACAAACATAATAGTTAATGCTGAACACCGCGTTACAGTAACGGTTGCCTTAGAAACCAAAGCAACTACGCCTTGGTGGCACAAATTAATCTAAAATGCTTGAAATTTCCCTTTCTCTTAGGAACTGTTGAGTTTTTTCATAGGCCTTTTTTGCGAGGTTTGTGAATACTTTTACAGAAACTACGTATGCAAATACCAAGTTATTACTCCGATTTATTATTTACATGAAACATAACATTAATATACATGAGACTTATACTTAAGTAACTACCATGTTTAACACAAAAAATACCAACTGTGTTGAGAAGTATATAGTACCTGGCTACCTGGACCCATAAAAATGTTTTTTCTCGCTGTTTGTAGTAAAAACTAGCGGCATGAACAAAGAAGATAAAACGAGTGTAAACTTGGTCCTATCTTTTAAAAAGCAATTACAAAGTTTAGGTTTCATTAAATTGAGAAATCCATTAAGGTAATCGCCTTGTTGAGAGCCACCGACGACGTGATGATTATAATAAGGCATTCGGCATGCAGATGCGAGGGAGACCTGATTTTAATAATGGGCAAATGAGGTTTTAATACAATTGTCGGCGTAAAACTGGAATAATTACAAGAATTCCTTGCTTTAAATTTAACCGACTTCAAAAAAGAAGTTTCTTAATTCGTCTGTATTTTTTTAATAATTTTTTGCGTAATTGACGTAGTTTTTGAGTTAACCCTGATAATGCGCATTTACTTGACGCGTCATAAGGAAGTTATATGACGGCATATCAATCGTCATTCAAATATCTGCCTCTTTTAAAATTGAACCCAAGAACCTTTGAATAGCAATTAGGCATGATAACTATGTCGTCATAAGTCGCTTTAAAATATTTAGAAAATTTTGAATAAAATTTTGTAACGTTTTTTCTGGGATTTATCTTTAGATATTTTTCGCAGAATCCACATTTATCTTAAATCTAATGCCTCAAATATTCTGAAATGAAATACTTTACTGTTGTTACAATAAAAAAATATAAAAGTATTTGTAAAGAATCATTACGGAGCTTTCTTATTATTATGTAAAACGAGGTAAAGAATATTTTGAATAGCAGAAACAAAATTGGTAAACCATTTATTAACGCTTCTATTTTTGCGTATAGATTTCAGAAAACCTGTTGCTTGTCTAGCGTACAGTAATACTATAATCCACTACACAAACCTTACGTAAATCAAGTCAAAGATTAGATAAACCTTTTTGCTTCCATGACGTACTTTTTTAACCCCGATGTTGCTTTTTATAAAAAGGCACTTTAGATAATGTCCTTTGGCATCAGCTTCCACATTTCTCATTAATTCTCATTACGGAAAGTTAATATGCCTTCGAAAACTATGATTATGGTAACGTAAAACCATTTATTTTAGTTCCCCATTTTACTCTTGGCCGCGGTTCTAGTATAAAGCATAGGCTCATAAATAATGAGGGAAATAGAAGGTACGAGTATCCTTCTGGGTGCGGCCAAAGCATTCTTTTAAGATTTATTACTGAACTTGAGAACATTACTTATTCCTTATGTGCCTTGGTATGATTTAATCCCTAAAATTTTTATGTCCTTATAAATTCTCTGATACTTTTGAATTTAAAATAAATGAAGCTATGAAACTTATATTGGAAAGTTAATAACTATAGTTCAAAGATTGTTAGTAAAGTTAAGACGATTAAATTCTATAGTACAATAGAGGCCTGTATGGATCCGCAATAATTGCTGTAAAGGTAAACGTTAGACCTTTCGAGATTAGAAAGTAGAACGACCCATAAAAGACTCGGTGAAACCTTCCGATATCAATATAGTAAAATACATGTCTGATTGCTATAAGATACTTGGGAACATTCTAGAAGCAGCGGACAGGATTACCAGTCGATTAACAACTCCCCAACAGAAGATAAGACAGAGATACTAGCAATCTATATATTTTACGTCAATTTTATCTAAATTGCAGGTGCGGGGTGAATGTATTGGACAGCCTTTCTTGTAACAGTGTGTTCATATTTCTCTATTCGAAGCTGAGCAAAATACGTTGGGTAACCTTAGGCCAATATTTATTTACCTACTTTTGAATTACCCTACTTATAGAACATATGAATATGTATATTCATACAATGAACAATAAACGTATAAATGTATATCATAAACGTATGTGTTTCTAAAATGTATGTGGTAATATTTTGTAACCCACATGGCTGTAGATATAGTAGCTAATATTATCTGTAATCTATTTTCCTTACATACAATAGGGATTTTGATAAGGTATAAAACCCTACTTTTATTTATTTAATACTGGCTAAGGAACTCAAAAGATTACTTACTTTTATTTGTGATTTAATATGTGCCTTATTTCAATGGGTTATTTTTGGTTATTGCGCAAAACCTTACTTAAATCAAAACAGCGTGGCGCTGGCTTCGGTGACATCACATACCTACATATAAAGCATAAAATATAATTATTTTAGATGAAATGTATCAGCACATAATGACTTTCAATTAAGGACCTTATAGACTTTTTAGTAAGTGTACATCGATATCGCGAAAACTACATAATAAATTTATTTATTGTTCTTCGTTTTCTTGTCTGAAGTATTATTTTTAACATCATGTGATTTCATATTTGTCTGTGTTTGCCTTAACCTGCTTTTCTTCTACTTGCCTAACTTCTTAATATCGACAGACTTCTACGGCAGTAGTAACAGTATTAGTAAACGGAGTCAGAAGTTAGAATTGATCTAGGTAGGTATGCAGAGGATAACAAATAATGAACAGAAACATTGCTCGGCGGTAGATGCGATCGGACGTAATCTCCCGTCATCTACGAACTGGGATTGGCTGTCGGAAATTTACGTTCCGCAATTACCGCTACAGCCACTTGTCAGGTGGACATTTCAAGAGCCTCAGGACGTCTTATCTGCGTTGGCGATTGAGCATTTATTAAGGCCTTGGTCCTTAATAAATGTTAGTTACAGTTGTAGCTTACTTCAATGAATCCAACCTTATATGAGTTAAGTTCGTCAGAAATAATAAGTTCCAATAGGAGACAGAACTCAATAGGAAAACTTTTTGTGGTTCCTCTAAGAGAAATAACTTTGTAAGAAGTAATATGTTATTCGTTTACATAACAGATGCTGGTGTCCTCGTACTCTTATGTGAAGTATTTTATAACTCCTTGTCATTGCTGTGGAGAAAACCGGTGTCTCCCAGGTACTTACTCGTATGATTTTAAAAGTAGCAACGTGTAAACATCAGCAAATTTATAACTTTAATACATGTCAGAATTTTCCTAACACTCATTAAAACACAATTTTTGATCACTGTAGGATTTTTTACCTGTGTTATGTCAATTATAATCATCTTATTGCGCTTTGTTTTATCTAAACAATATGTAAAATAAACTAAGCATTTGAATTTCAATCGTAATTGTGCTATGGTGTATTTTACAAAACCTACCTCTCTTTTGAAGTACATTAAATATTCACGTACAAATACGCAAATACGTAAACATCAGTTTAATTCCATGTAGTGGGCGTAATTCAAAACTCACAAATGGAGTTACGTCCTTCCAGTTCTACATATCTGTATCTCAAAGACAAGCAATTACAGCAATTACGCTGAAGACAAATATTGGCTAGCAAAGCGCTGACAAGCCGGTGTTTAGCCGTCCGGCCTGACAGCCGCCCATTGCCTCGGTCTCCCTCGGGGAACCGTACCAGCTAGACGAACTACAATTAACTATAAGTAAGAATCATAACGCAAGATTTATTCACTTTTGATATCCCGTTGAATACGAAGTTTGTAAAGTATTCGCTGTAAATCTTTGTATATTTTACAAGTAAAGGTGCATTTGAGAATGTCTTTTTAGATACTAACATGATATATTTCACTACGATGATGCATGGGGATAGTAAGTATAGCGATACCTACTAGGCACTAAAATGCCTAAAAATAACTTAACCCGAAGAACCGTAATAAGAAAACACACACACATGACGGATACTATTTATATTATATATTGTTTTGAAATATGTATTTATAAGACTAAATGTAGTCTAAGACGTTAAATGTAGACTAAATTTAGTCTAAGTAGTATAAGACTACATTTAGTCTTATAAATATAATTTTAGCAAGTTAAGAAATACGTGAATCAATTTCTAAAATGTTTGTAAAGTTCTTCATGACCATACGAACAATTTTTTTTTAATATTTTTTCATCATTTTTATTATATTCAGGCTATTTCAGGAAACAGGCAGGAAAATAATACCAGTTATAATAATAATAATACTACACATAAATACTACATATAAATAATAATACACATTAACGATTTAATAATATTTTATTGCTTTTCTAATAAATAAATATTATATAAATCATACAACTAAAATACAATATAACCACAAATACTGTGTAATAAAATTTTAAATGGCTTACAAAATTTATATTTTATAATTTTAATAGTATATTTTAATAGCTTTTATTTTGTTAGATGACATCATTTTTCCTCGCGTATACACTGTTATACGTTTACAAAACATGAGTATGGAAAAACAACCTGCAAGAACTACAGCAAATAAATTCCCGACTTTATAAAAAGTACAAATTAAAGTCGTATAAAATTCAGAAGCACAAAAATACTTAACTAATAATCATTATCCATTTCTACTGTGAATTTATGCTCGTATTTAATATTGTTGTAGTTTTATTTTTTGAACTTTTCTTTCAATAACTTGATATGTGTATGTCGTTATGAACCTTATTCTGTAGGTGTCGTCCGATTCATATTTAACCTTTCTTTTCTCTCTTTCTTCTTTGGTGTTGCCTTTTGTGTTACTTGTGTTTATGGGAAACGATAACGTAGCTCGTATGTGCATCGTTTGCGCATATATACATAAAAATATATAAAGCATATCTTACTCTTTCATTTAACTTTATTCTTCGTAATCACAATCAAGAAACCATTTTTTTTCTACATTTTTATTTCATTAACCTTTACACAAAATATGCATGTCTTCTTTTGTGATGGTCCATGTTCATAATTAATTATCCATCCATCCATCAGCCTGTAGACATCCATTGCTGAACATAGACTTCTCCTAATTTTCGCAACTTTGACTGGTCCTGAGGCTTCTGAAACCAGCAGATGCCCTCCGTCTTCTTCAGGTCGTCAGTCCATCTGCTCGGAGAACGTTCTAATCTCCATAATTATTACTCATCTTTTATTTATTAAATTTTAATTACCTCTACGCAAAATTTTTACTTGAATTAATTAAGGAGAACAATGAAGATACTCTAGAGATTAAACTAATTAGTTCTAGGATTAATAAATAATAGATTTAGTTACAAGTATTTTTTTAAGTATTCGGTCTAAAAGGTTTCGTTATTGAATAAATATTCAGCGCCATTGAATGAACGTCTTCGCTCGCTACTGCAGAGTATACGGGCAATCGATCAAATTCTCGAAAGCTAATATTATTTTAAAATAAAATCGGTCTCGACCTCGACTTTGTATCTCTTAAAGCTAACGTACTAGTTTTAATGTACTGTGTTTTATAGAATTTTAAGTATCAAATTATCCTAATACTTATTCAATTTGATGTGTAATATTCGAGTTTATTCGTTCGCTAACCGGACTGAATAAAACTAAATTATTCGTTCGCTAAGCGGACAATGCCAGGAATAAATAAAACTATCCAATATATGTATTTTATGTAGATATTTAGCAAGCAATAAATGATGAAAATAATTAATTAATATGGGAAAAAACACAAAATAAAAATAATATATATAGATTAGATTAAATTGTTTTTTTCTATTATAATAAAAAATATATTATATAAAGTATTATAAGTGAATATGTAATTTATTTTATCCGTTTAGTAGATGTAGTTTTTCTAGATATTTTATGTTTAAGATACATCGGCAGCATAGTTATGGTAGGAAGTAATTTATTTAATTTTCGAGTTTGGCTTTGAAATATTTTTTTAATAAGTTACCTAAGAGTCCAATGTCTTTAAATATATACTTTGAAGATCTATATTTATGGTTTGCTAATTCAAGTACCAAGGCCAAATTCTCATGTGGATTGAGTTGAAGATATTGTTTTTGCAACTAATAACGACTTAGAATTTTAAAATCAAGAAAAGGAAAAAAAGTTCAATGTGTTCATCTTTCTAAAAAATCTAAGTAACACGTAGGTACTTAGGAAGCGTGGAAGGTAATTATTTCGCTGAAGTTGACTCGGAGTTAGTGTAATGGGTAAATTTATAATTAGTAAGTAGTTACTACCTAAGCTTTCTACGCTAAGTTATTACTTTAAAGTACATGATATTACTGAATCCTAAGTTGACATTCCGAATGAGTTTTCCTTCACGAGAATAAACATTTGTAATTATTATCCAAGATGTGTTTTTGAAAACAAAGGCACTTAAAAATGCATATGAAATTATGGACCAAATTTTAAGATACTTATTTTTTTCCGTAATTAGTCGACAAATAAGCAGAGGGGCTTAGACTTCTTCATTTCTTGACTTCACTTGTTTCGTTTGAAGTTAAGTTTAAGTTTAATAATATAAGCATTAACTTATATTTAATAAAAAGTGGTCACCGTTGCCCATTGGTCATCAGAAACATCTTAGGCATTACTGATGAGTTAAGGGCCAAGAACGATAATAGAAGAAACATGTAAATTAAGTTAAATTATTAGTAAATTGTTATTTAATAAAGATAAATACCAAATAAGTACGTCGTGTAGGTAATAATATATGGTTGATGAGTTACAGTTGAAAGTGTTGATTTTTTGCTGTACGATCAGACTAGATATATGTACTTATATATCCAATTGAATAAACAGAATCAAAACGAATGTGTTGTTATATATCCTGGCTGTTCTTTAAAATTTATTATTTTAATATCCGTAGCAACCCGCGCGGGGACTGCTAGTAGTTAATACTTAAGTTACAACGATGTGAATGTATGTATTTCGCAGTAAACTGCTAAAATATGCGCCAGTGCCATAAAAGTCCATGATAATAATTATTTGACTTCGAATACTAATTTTCTAAACATAAGAAATAAATTTCTAGAGGCAAAACGAAGGTTAATAGTAAATAAACGTTTTAACGCTTACATACTAATAATGATCTGGGTGAAAACATAACTAGCGGGAAAATATTATTTATATAAAAATTGACGAGAGTCGAACTTAATTCCCGCGATGTGAGAAAGCTTGAATTTAATAATGTTATAATTATTACTATTAAATTAAAGAGCTTCGGGTTGATTTAGAACTTCAGTTATTGGACGATCTCTAGGATACGTTTATCACAAATTTATTATTTAGTCATTTAGATTGATGCCCGCTCTATTAATTTCTTAAGTCCATATGACGTAAATGTTCTAAAAAATCCAAATATTGCCTGGAAAAGATCACCCGAAACGATAAGGTCAAATTTTATATGTTTTTTATTGGTATTCTAACGGAGCTCGTTTATAATGAAGGCTATTAAACTTTTATTTGTATTATGTTACACATTATTCTTAATAAGCCTTTTGAAAGTCTTGCGTCACGCGAACAAAGGCGACGGATTAGTGGTTATGTTTTTTCTTCAAGAAATACGGGAGGAACAATAACGTTTTTATAGAAAGGAAAACATTTGGATCGCGACAGATTTTCACTATCAAATGGTTATAAATTCTGGGCCCGTAAATGGCAAGTGCCTTATAAAAACACAGCAACAAAAATTTCCTACCAACTGAAGAACTTTTGAGTTCGAATGCATACCTTCGGCATTGTTCATTCATAGGGCAATGTCTACTTACTGTACACGTTGCATCTTGCTTAAGGACTATCAAAGAACTTGTCACGTAGGCAATAAACTCACCGCGTCACCACGAAAGGTGGTCGTTACAAAAAGTTCGGAGGCGGGAGCTGCAAGTCAATTAGGATGTTACCTCTGATGTGTGCCGACGTCGGATTGCTCACTCTTTTGAATTTTAGGTCAGGATCTAAAACTTTTTATGTATAAAAGATTTCGACATTTTTAGGACAATGACTTGCAGTTTTGTGTAACAAAGTAAAAGAAGACGAACTGAGACAGTTTGCTAAGGACAGTTTCGTACCACTTCTAGATATATATTTTTTTGTTATAATACACGGCTAAAAGGAAGTGTGGATACGTTCAGTGTAGTGTTCAGTATTTGGACAAGACACTTATTAAGTCTACGTTTATTTTAAATTTTCATGTTCATATCCTAATGATTATGTTCTAATGTGCTCATGTCCTAATGTTCATTTTCATCTTGACATCGGTATAATTTAATAATTATAACTATAAGATAAAATGATTAGTTATTGATTCAATCGAAAATACGATTATTACATAATTAAACCCTTTTTACTCTAAGTGTGACGATGGGTTATTAATTTTATAAATGTACGTAAGGCATACTCGCTGATTATCCATTTTATATTAGGTAGGTATAACTAAGCGTAAAGAAATACTATTTAAATGCATGAGAATTAGTTTAAAACAGAACAATTTTGCAGCTAAAACATTTATGGATGTATGTAGAAGTTTCTGAAGATTCCTAATGTCAGCAAACAGAATTAAATGTGGCAACATGGCGGCAACTAATGTTGGTCACGCGCGATGGCTATGCACGAAATGTGTACGCGCATCGCAAGCTAATTGAGCATTTGTACGCTTTGGTAAAGATCATCTCCTTTTCTCGTTCACCATATTAAAGTAACAAACATTTTTAAAGTGCATATATGTAAATTTGAACTTACCGATGTACCAATCCACCAATGTGGATACTGATACCTATGTAAAAAATATGGATTTAAAAAGGACCCCCTTCTTATTAATCTTATTCAGTCTATTAAAGTAATCTGTGATTATATTAATGTCATTGCTCCTCCTGCTTTTAACACTGTTTACAATTTTAAACATTTTTAAGACTTGAGGATCTTTAGAGACTTCTCGTTCTTTATCGAATTGTCGATATAAATTACGTGTAAATTGTATATCTATAAAAGAGAAATAAAATTTAGATATGAACAAAATAATTACGAACACATCAAATCGCTGTGAACTCAGCATTCGACGTTCGCTTTAATCAGAAGTGGCATTACGAAGCCTCCAAGAAATTTCAAAAGCTTGTCATTTTAATGCTAAAAAGTTGAACCACGCTCGCGACACTCGATCGCGTGTTAAATTAAACATGAATTGCCATCGCCGAAAAGCGACCACGCCTTAAACACGCGGGACGAGTGGCCCCGCCTCCTCCGCCCATCACTAATTATTATAACCGGTTGTTTGTAACCGTCGTAATTAGTGACCGATCAGACCCACCTGTTGGGCCCTTTACCTCAAGATCGCGGTAGTCATTGCTCTGTTTTGTAGGCCGTTTTGTATTTCGTAATTTTATAGAGGAAATTGAGAACTATGAGAGACGATACAAATAGTTTTATTAACAGTTATAGCAGTTCGTTATAACCATTAATATAATAAAAAGCTTGAGTAACTTACTTTTTTTTCTGTTCGAATAAAATCTATACCGTAACAGTTTTACCATATGCCGTTTCAAAATTACGGCATTTATCTCGTTGGACATTAATCTACACTGCGTAACAATATAGAAACAATTAATTAGTCAATCTTAACTATTTAGATAGTTAATATCGGTTATTTAAGGTGATTTATTGTATAACAATAACATGATCTTAATTTGCCTGTCGTGTTTTATTTAGATAGAAATATCCGCTAAAAACCAAACCTAATGTGGATATTAAATATTTTTGGCAATAACTAATGTCAGTACAATTGGCAAAAGCATTATGTTTTTGAAATTATTGATATCTTGATAAAACCTGTAGTCTACGAAATTACTTACCGAAGCGAAGATCGAGATATATCTACACATATCACTAAACATAGAATGTCTTTAGTCAACCCTGTCGAATTACGAAACCCATTAATCCTGTCGTATCCGACACTAAGGACCCACGTATCGGACGGAACACGTTTGATCAGCGTCTATTGCGGTAAATAAATCGTGCATTGATACTCTATTAGCCTGATATTGTCCAATATTACAAGGATATTGTCCATACACCCCCGCGAACGGTAACGAAATTACCTTGATTACGTCTTGAGACATGGCGTAATGTTAGACGTTGCGCGCGTCCTATAAATCACTTACCGCAACCGATTCAGATTGCCTACATAGTAAGGTATGTGAAGGTATTTTACAATGTTATTGTTGATATACCAAGATTTGATCTGAAAATTACAGGAATAGAAAATATACTAGATATTTGAAATTATCTATGTATTGTTAAAGTATTTCTCTTTATCGAAATGTTATTAATGCCGGCTACTAGTTTATTACTGTAGATCCTCTATTAGGCTTCCGTTCGACTTTCTATTTTATTATTCAGGTCAATCTGAATTAGACTTCTTTTAAGAGTACCTACATTTTTAGGTATATTTGGAAAAAACGCAAACTTAAATGTATGAACCCATCAACAAATAACTTTTACAAAACCAACACTTTGCTCTTCAAAATTATTTGCTACGAGTAGTATGTATCATACAATACTTAAATTTTCATTCAAATAAATTAATCTCATCTTATACTAATATATAAAGCTGAAGAGTTTGTTTGTTTGATTGTTTGAACGGGCTAATCTCAGGAACTACTGG